>JBBPBX010064531.1:0-12869 GCA_038048925.1 Garcialebias charrua | reverse complement strand
TATATATATATATATATATATATATATATATATATATATATATATATATATATATATATATATATATATATATATATATATATATATATATATATATATATATATATATATATATATATATATATATATATATATATATATATATATATATATATATATATGGGAGAAGATTTTAATCTGTCACCTCACTTCTGATGCCTCATTGTGACAATGAAGCCTCAATTGTCATCAGTCACGTGATTGTGGAGACACGTTGTTTAGAACCTATCTGATTCAAAAGAGACAGATTCTTTTGAATCTGACTTGATAAGACACCATTAATAATCAAACAGTTTTGTGCAAAAGAAGCACAACTTTTAACTGTTTTAAAACATTTTTTGTCATCTAAGGTCAAAAGACTCACCAGCAATGAAGAATGTCACAAAATTATCCAACAAAAATTCCTCGTCTTCTGCAGTCATGGTTTCTTCTGTTACAACGAGAAATTAGGCAGGTCAGTGGTTTGAAGCTGTTATCTTGAATACTAAGCAAAGTAGTCCACATTCAAACTGTGGATATTCATCCATCAACAAAGTAAGATCTGTTTGGAAACTTTTGTGAGGGATCCATCTGACAATGTGAACAAAAAAAAAAGAACAAACTATGGATTTTTTTCAAGTAAACAAAAACTACAGAATATACTTTTATATCTTATAACCTGTGGCAGCAGTTTTGATGATTTGTGTAAGGATGTCCTTTGGGACGTCTTCTCCGTTCTGCATAGCGGCCTTTCTCTTGTGGATCCAATGAGTTCCAGTTGTTCGCAGCAGACGGCATGCTTCCCTCACTTCCCTAATGAACCCTCTGTTCTTTGGATTGAACTGGAATAAAAAGGAATGTCAAACAGGCTACTGTTCATAAAGTTGTTTTGTACTTTAAAAAATTGAAGTTTATTTTTTTTATTTTTTTAAGCTTTTGTTGATGTTAATTTGAGATTGGAAGCAATGACACAACTCAACCACATCTCTTAACATCTGACAAGCTTTCTTATATTCAACTCACTCCTACAACACAGTCTAGTACTCTGAACAGACAGATCAATTTCCACTCCATCACAGCTTACTTGATTCTTACTATACTGTACATTTGCATATGCTATACAATTCAAATAACAAAACCTGACCGCAATGCCTCAAAAATGGTTTAGACACCTATGAATGGACAGTGATATTTTAATGTCAAAACAGGCAACTTTACCACCGGCACCAAGTAGTAAAATGATTTATTTGCCCACACAATAGTTTTCCCACCTTGACTCAGTTAATTGAAAATTAGCTTTTGCCCATAGACATTGTTAACATTTTTATCATCTAATATGGTGTTTCTGTGAGTATCATCTTCTGCAGCTTTTTCCTCTCCAAGATGGCCGCCAATCAGCACCTCCTGACGATCATCACCTTCATGAGGCGCCGCTCTACTTAAGGCTACAGCTGGATGTTACTCGTCGCTGGAGCATTAGCCACAATGGCACACTTGTCTCTGGCCTGTGTTTATCTCTCGTGCTAAAGACTAAAACCTTTTCTTATGGTTTCAGCTTACCTACCTCCTAGTGCCTGATCCTAGTTCTCCTCGTGCCTTGCCTTGCAGCCACATGCCTGTCTGCCTGGATTCAACTCTGGTTCCCCTCCAACCATCCTCCAAACTGTAAGATAAACCACTGGATCAACATCCTTTCCTCACATTCCCCAGTCAGAAGCTTCTGACCCTCTCCTTCCTTCTCAGGACTCCAGCTGATAATCTACCGAGTACTGCATAAATAATAAACACTGTCAATTTGTATCTCTAAGTCTTGTCTCGTTTTAATGGTCTCGTACCACTCTGGGTCCCACGAGTCTTAACAGAAATGCTCTGGCCAAACAAATCCCAGAAAAAGACCATGGATGAGCAGGCTTCTCATTCCCAGGTGGAGCACATAGACAAATTAGAGGTGATGCTCCAACGAGTCCTCAATCAGCAGTTAACCTCCCAGAAGAACATGCAGGAGTTCAGAGGTATGGTCTTCTCAATTAATCAAAAACTCGCCTCTTCATCTTCTGCAGCCACTTCCACTTCTTCCTCGTCGAGTCCTCCCAGGACGGAACTGATACCCGACACCTTGTCTCAACAGGTGATGATGTAAAGCCGTCTGAATATTTCTCAGGAAACCCTGACCACTGTGGGGGATTCCTTCTCAAGTGTAAACTTGTACTCAAGGGATTCCCTCAATTCTATGCCACAAGTTTTTCCAAGATCACCTACATCGTTACTCAACTCAAGGGTGACACTCTCAGGTGGGCCAATTCATATTTACACTCTCATGAGCAGGACTCTGTCCCTTTTCAACTATTTTTGAAATACCCTGATGCATGCTCATGTATTTTTGAAATAATTTCGTAGGAATTTTGACAGTCCCCTGCAGGAACCAAATGCCGTAAAGCGGCTCCTAGGATTACGTCAGGGTCAACGTCCTGTTGTTGAACACGCCCTTGAGTTCCGCATCCTCGTTGCCCAAACTACTTGGAATGAATCTGCCTTACAAGGTACCCTTTTGAATTCCCCTTCCGAGACAACTAAAGATCAGATTGCTACTCGGGACAAACAAGCGGGGTTCGACAAACTTGTGGACCTGGCAGTTGCCATTGACGAGCGCTTCCGGGAGCGCAGGAGAGAGAAGGACTTCAACTCCCATAACTTCACCCTGTAAGGATTGTGCCCTCTGCTGGGCCTTCCTTGTCTGTTCTCCTTTTTGCCTCTTGTTAATCATGCCCGATCTGTTTCGTCCTTGTCTCAAGCCCAAGTTTTTGTAATCTGTTCTTGTCTTGTCTGTGTGTATATAATCCCTGATCTGTGTCTTAGTCCTTGTCAGTGCATTGTTGGGTATCTTCCCGTGTCCCTCACGTCTCTATTCATGTAAGTGTTTTTGCTGCCTCATCAGTGGTTTATTTATATAATTAAAATATTTATTTTTATACAAACCGGATTCCCAAAAAGTTGGGACACTAAACAAATTTTGAATAAAAACTGAATGCAATGATATGGAGTTGGCAAATGTCAATATTTTATTTGTAATAGAACATATCAGAGTCAGAGAGAGTCAGAGAGTCTTTATTGTCATTTGCACCGCATGTGGTACATGTGATGAAACGAGATTATGTACACAGGGTCCCAGTTACATCCAACAAAAAAGTGTAAGAGAAAAACAGTAATAACATCTAGGATATAACTAAGAAAAACATCAACTTGAAATACACTAAGCCCTAATGTAATAGAAAAACATAATTACAAACAGCAGCACAAACATGAGTCTGTATGAGCAGATGGTCACAGATGAACACAGCAACAAGAAAACAGATCAGCATCAGCATGATGTGATATTTCACAGTGATTATTCTTATTATTTATTTATTCATGAGTCTAACAGCCTCAGGGTAGAAGCTGTTCCTCAGTCTAGTGGTTCTACATTTGATGCTCCTCAACCTCCGTCCTGATGGGAGTGGGGCAAAGAGTGTGTGTGCTGGGTGAGTGGGGTCTTTCATGATGCTGGTTGCTCTTTTCCTGCATATCGAGGTGTAAATGTCTGTGATGGTGGGGAGACTGACTCCAACAGACCTCTGTGCAACTTCACCACTCTCTGCAGAGCTTTTCTTTCTGCAGCTGTGCAGCCTCCATGCCACACCTTGATGCTGGAGCACAGGATGCTCTCCACTGCACACCTGTAGAAGGAGGTGAGGACTGGGCTACTCAGACCAGCTCGTCTCAGCCGTCTGAGGAAGTAGAGTCTCTGATGACCTTTCTTGATCAGGCTGGTGGTGTTGTTGGTCCAGCTGAGGTTATCATTCAAGTGTACCCCCAAGTACTTGTAGCTGGAGACCACTTCCACCACTGATCCACCTATGTTCAGTGGGGTGTGGGTTTGTTTGTTCCTTCTGAAGTCCACAATCATCTCCTTTGTCTTCTTCACATTCATGTGAAGGTTATTCTCTTTGCACCAGCTCTCCAGGTGTTCCACCTCCTGCCTGTAGCTGGACTCATCATTGTTTGTGATGCATCCCACCACCGCTGTATCATCTGCAAACTTTACAATATGACAGCCTGGATGGGTAGCTGCACAATCATATGTGAGCAGAGTGAACAGAAGGGGGCTCAACACACATCCTTGAGGAGAGCCAGTGCTGAGGGTAATGGTGGAGGAGGAGAAGTTGTGGATCTTCACGGACTGAGGTCTGTTTGTTAAGAAGTCTAGTACCCAGTTACAAATGGAGGGGCTTAGTCCAAGTGTAGATAGTTTGTCCATCAGAGTTTGGGGGATCATGGTGTTGAAGGCAGATGTGAAGTCCACAAAGAGCATATGCACGTAGGAGTCTTTCTGATCCAGGTGGGTTAGAGCAGTG
Organism: Garcialebias charrua; assembly: GCA_038048925.1. NCBI lineage: Eukaryota > Metazoa > Chordata > Actinopteri > Cyprinodontiformes > Rivulidae > Garcialebias > Garcialebias charrua. The sequence continues at coordinate 8,460 of JBBPBX010064531.1, read as the reverse complement.
TGGACCACGAAAGAGATGGCGTCCTCTGTTGATCGGTTCTCACGGTACGCATACTGATGAGGGTCCTCGTTGATGTTGACGGTTGTTTTTATGTGGGTCATGACCAGTTTTTCGAAGCATTTTGCGACTATTGGGGTGAGAGCCACTGGCCGATAGTCATAGTCAGATATATGACAGATCAAAAGTTTAATCTGAGTAAATGTAACATTTTAAAGGAAAACTATGTTGATTCAAAATTTCACAATGTCAACAAATCCCAAAAAAGTTGGGACAAGTAGCAATAAGTGGCTGGGAAAAGGAAATTGAGCATATAACGAACATCTGGAAGACCAATTAACACCAATTAGGCAGATGGACAACATGATTGGGTATAAAAAGAGCTTCTCAGAGTGTCAGTGTCTCTCAGAAGCCAAGATGGTAAGAGGATCACCAATACCACCATTGTTGCGCAGAAAGATAGTGCAGCAATACCAGAATGGTGTTACCCAGTGTAAAATAGCAAAGACTTTTAAGTTATCATCATCAACCGTGCATAACATCATCAAGGCCGTAAAACTCTACTGGATGCTCGTGATCTCCGGGCACTTAAACGTCACTGCACCTCAAACAGGAATGTCACTGTCAAGAAAATAACTGAATGGGCTCAGAAATAAAAATTGGTCAATCCGCATCTCTCTTTTAAACTCCGCGTGGAAAACCTAGTAAAGAAACTGAAAGCTAAACTGGGTTTCTTTTTCAGAAACTGATCATGTCTAACACTGAATGCTAGGAAACGCCTTTTATCTGTGATATTCCTTCCCTCCATTGATTACGGTGACATTATCTACATGAATGCTCCTACAAGCACCCTGCAGATGTTGGATGCTGTCTATCATGGTGCACTAAGATTCATAACTGGCTGTGATTATCATACCCACCACTGTACCCTGTATTCACTGGTTAACTGGACATCATTAACCTCACGCAGACTCTCCACTGGTACATTTTCATCTTTAAATCACTTCTTGGTCTGCTGCCTTCATACATCTCCTCCTACATGTCTTTGCGTGAGTGCAGCTACAGCGTGCGCTCTCAGGACATGATTACCTGCCCCCCGCCTATGGAACTCCCTCCCTGACTACCTGAGAGCTCCACAGTCACTGGTTGACTTTAAACAAGGCTTAAAGACCTTTCTTTTTAAGCGAGCCTACTCTGCCTCCACATGATTTTATCTTTGATCTTAGTTGATATTATCATTGATTTTACTTGATTTTATCACTTATTTTTATTTGATCTTTGATTTTTTTACACTTTGTAGCACTTTGAGATTTTTGTTAATGAAAAATACGTTATAAATTAAATTCACTATTATTATTATTATTACCTGCAGTGTTACGTCAGTGAGAACTGAACTTGGCAAAAGGGTCTTCTCCTACTCTGCTCCTACTTCCTGGAATATCTTACAAAAAGCTCTGAAGCTCTCGGCCTTGACCTCTCTAAATGACTTTAAGAATGTTGGAATCCTGGCAAAAACCAAAGCAGATATGTTCCTTTTTTTGAATTTCTACATCTACCTTATAATATGTCTGTTTTGCTACTTTGGTATCTTTGTTTTAACTTGTTTAAAAAAACTGTATTTCTCTCTTATGTTTGTCTATTGTTGATTGTTCAAGGAAAATCTACTGTTGCTGTTGTCATTATTCTTTAGTTTGTAGACAGGTCTCTCTTGTAAATGAGTCCTCGAGGCTCAATGAGATGAACCTGCCTAAATAAAGATTGAATGAAAAATACTTCCAGAAAGCATTATCCGCCGTTGCAAGATGAAACTCTACAGTGCAAAGAGGAAGCAATTTCTAAGCAAGCTCCACAAGCTCAGATGTTTGCACTAGGCCAGGGGTCATTTAAAATGGAGTGTGGCAAAATGAAAGACTGTTTTGTGGTCAGATGAGTCACCATTTGAAGTTATTTATGGAATACTGGGACACCAGACCAGAGAGGACAAGGATAGCCCAAGTTGTTATCAACACTCTGTTCAGAAGCTTGCATCACTGATGGTATGGGGTTGCATGAGCGCTTGTGGCATGGGCAGCTTGCATGTCTGGAAAGGCACCATTAATGCAGAGAACTATGTTCAGGTTCTAGAACAACATATGCTCCATCTAGACGTCATCTCTTTCAGGGAAGACCCTGCATTTTTCAACAAGATAATGCCAGACCACATTCTGCAGCAATCACAACATCATGGCTACGTAGGAGAAGGATCCGGTACTGAAATGTCCAGCCTGCAGTCCAGATCTTTCACCTATAGAGAACATTTGGTGCATCATAAAGAGGAAGGTGCGACAAAGAAGGCCCAAGACGATTGAACAGTTAGAGGCCTGTATTAGACATGAATGGAGAGCATTCCTATTTCTAAACTTGAGAAACTGGTCTCCTCTGTCCCCAGACGTCTGTTGAGTGTTGTAAGAAGAAGGGGGGATGCCACACAGTGGTAAAAATGGACTTGTCCCAACTTTTTTGGGATTTGTTGACGCCATGAAATTTTGAAACAACATATTTTTCCCTTAAAATGATACATTCTCTCAGTTTAAACTTTTGATCTGTGATTTGTGTTCTATTCTGAATAAAATATTAGATGCTGGCACCTCCACATCATTGCATTCAGTTTTTATTCAAAATTTGTTTTGTGTCCCAACTTTTTTTGGAATCCGGTTTATATTATTTCCTGGCCTCTTCAAGTTCTGTTTGCATATGGTTCTATTCCTGTTCAGCTCAGCCTGAATCCTGACACCCCCACTTCCAGACTCACTACGTCACTAGGTGAGTTCCACACGTACAAACCCTCAACTTTCCACTACAAGTCCCAGGCGCTCGACACTTCCTGGTTTAATAACCCTTGTCCGGGTCTGCCGTCAAAGTCCCTTAAGTTACTTGATCCCGAGCCCATGCAGGTTAATCACACTCACCTCTCTCCTGAAGAGAGATTGAGACGTATTAATTCTAATTCCTACATTTATTGTAGTAACCCTTGCCATTTCTTCGCTACATGTCCGCTGCGGGGAAACAAATATGTCCATCAGTAAAAAGGGAGAGACGGGTACTTCTGCTCGCTCTCCCCATGCTCAACTTGAATTATCCACTATTCTGCAGTTTGATCAGAAACGTCTGCCTGTGTCCTCTTTAATTTACTCTGGTGCACAGAGCAGAACTTGATCAGCTCTGATCTGGTTAACAAATATTCTCTTTCTGTCTGAGAGATCCCCCCTAGTGTCCATCTACTATTACCGGTGATACTTTGGCCCAGATTTGTTTCAAAACTACTGATATTCATCTCATAATTTCTGGTAATCACCACGAGACTACTAGTTTCTTTATGTTTGATTCTCCCAAGCCCCAATTAATTTTCGGCTACTCTTGGCTTAGAGAACACAACCCCAGCATTAACTGGGAGCTTGGCCGAATGGAGGGGTGGAGTAATAAATGTTTTAAACATTGCCTTCGCTCTACCATCTCTACCCATTCTTGTCCTGAATCTCCTGGTGAGGAAATAGATCTTTCTAATGTTACCCTGGTTTATCAGGATCTCGTCCCCATTTTTTAAAAGATGAGGGCTTTGTCCCTTCCGCCACACAGATCGTACGACTGTGCTATTGATCTGCTGCAGGGAGCTCCTCTCCCCACTAGTTGGCTCTAAAACCTCTCTGTGCCAGAGAGGGAGAGTATGACAAAATACATTGATGAGTCCCTTGACTCAGGTATTGTATGCCCTTCCACCTCATCTCTGGGGTGGAGGTTTTCTTTGTTGCCAAGAAGGACAAGACTCTTAAGACACTGTATTGACTATCATGGTTCATTTTTTTTATTTTTTATTTTATTTTATTTAAATTTTTTTCCTTTTATAGATGGCCTCCCTTCTCACCTTACAGCCATCCTCTCACACCGATTTTTATTTTTATTTTATATGTATATATTTTTTATTTTTTATTCATTAATTAATTTATTTTTTATTTTTTAAATAGAGAGAAAGGAAAGACAGAAAGTAAGACAACAAAACAACAATTATCCACAAAAAAGCACAAGGCAAACACATACAACCTCCGTCTGCAATCTTGCAAAGTACATGACAGAACGCAACAATACATGTATTAAGACCAATAATATTTATGACCTTGCAGTAGATTTCCATAAATATACATACCCATACCTACAAATATATATACAGAATAAATACATATACAATCATATTCAGTCATATACCCATCTACATATCTGCATATATCTACATATACATCCCTGCATCCATTTGTGTGTGGTTGTGAGCATGCATAAGTGAAAAAGGTTCCTCCAATAGAACATTCAATAGCAACCGTGAGGCATCAGAGATCCGCCCCCCCAAGGCCCGAGGCAGGCAAAGGGGCAACCAGAGCCCAAGACCCCAAGAAGGACCCCGAGCCCAGAGTCCCCAGGGCCACCCGAACAGGACGAGCCACTCACCAACTCCCCAGATCCGACCAAAGGGGAGAACAGGAAAAGCCCCACCAGTGACTACACACAACGACCCCCCGGGGTCAACAGCGACGAACTCACAGGCCCCCGCCGGAGCCCGCTGCACCGACGTAGCCCCAGGCCCAGGCACCGAGGACCAGGCACCGGGGACGCCCACCCCTGACTATCATGGTTTAAATAATATCACTATAAAGAACAAAAACCCATTGCCCCTAATTGATTACCTCCAGGAGCAGCTCCAATCTGCTACCATATTTTCCAAGCTCGACCTTAGAAACACTTATCATTTGGTTCGGATAAAGGAAGGTGATGAGTGGAAAACTGCTTTCAGGACACCACTCTGTCATTTTGAGTATTTAGTAGGGGTCAGAGAGTCAGAGAGTCAGAGAGAATTTATTGTCATTTGCACCGCATGTAGTACATGTGTTGAAAACGAGATTATGTACACAGGGTCCCAGTTACATCCAACAACAAATGCAAGAGAAATACAATAATAACATCTAGGATTAACTAAGAGAGACATCACATCAGCTAGTAATACACTAAGCCCTAATGTAGTAGAAAAACATCATTATAAACAGCAGCACGAACATGAGCAGATGGTCACAGATGAACGCAGCAACAAGAAACAGATCAGTACAGTATCAGTATGATGTGACATTTTGCAGTGTTTATTCTTATTATTTATTTATTCATGAGTCTGACAGCCTCAGGGTAGAAGCTGTTTCTCAGTCTAGTGGTTCTACATTTGATGCTCCTCAACCTCCGTCCCGAGGGGAGTGGTGCAAAGAGTGAGTGTGCTGGGTGAGTGAGGTCTTTCATGATGCAGGTGGCTCTTTTTCTGCATCTGGAGGTGTAAATGTCTGTGATGGTGGGGAGACTGACTCCCACAGACTTCTGTGCAGCCTTCACCACTCTCTGTAGAGCTTTTCTCTCTGCAACTGTGCAGCCTCCATGCCACACGTTGATGCTGGAGCACAGGACGCTCTCCACTGCACACCTGTAGAACGAGGTGAGGACTGGGCTTCTCAGACCAGCTCGTCTCAGCCGTCTGAGGAAGTAGAGTCTCTGATGACCTTTCTTGATCAGGCTGGTGGTGTTATTGCTCCAGCTGAGGTTATCATTCAAGTGTACACCCAGGTACTTGTAGCTGGAGACCACCTCCACCGCAGATCCACCTATATACAGTGGGGTGTGGGTGTGTTTGTTCCTTCTGAAGTCCACAATCATCTCCTTCGTCTTCTTCACATTCATGTGAAGGTTGTTCTCTTTGCACCAGCTCTCCAGATGTTCCACCTCCTGTCTGTAGCTGGATTCATCATTATCTGTGATGCATCCCACCACAGCTGTATCATCTGCAAACTTAACAATATGACAGCCTGGATGTGTGGCTATACAATCATATGTGAGCAGAGTGAACAGAAGAGGGCTCAGCACACATCCCTGAGGAGAGCCAGTGCTGAGGGTGATGGTGGAGGAGGAGAAGTTGTGGATCTTCACGGACTGTGGTCTGTCTGTTAAGAAGTCTAAGACCCAGTTACAAATAGAGGGGCTTAGTCCAAGTGTGGATAGTTTGTCTATCAGAGTTTGGGGGATCATGGTGTTGAAGGCAGATGTGAAGTCCACAAAGAGCAGACGCACGTATGAGTCCTTCTGATCCAGGTGGGTGAGAGCAGTGTGGACCACGGAGGAGATGGCGTCCTCTGTTGATCGGTTCTCACGATATGCATATTGATGAGGGTCCTCGTTGATGTTGACGGCTGTCTTGATGTGGGACATGACCAGTTTCTCAAAACATTTAGCGACTATCGGGGTGAGAGCCACCGGTCTGTAGTCATTCAGACCAGTCACTGTGGAGCTTTTTGGGACTGGGATGATGGTGGCGGTCTTCAGGCAGGTGGGAACTGACTCCAGTGCAAGTGAGGTGGTGAAGATGTCAGCCAGCACCTCACAGAGCTGGTCCGCACATTCCTTCAGAACTTTCCCTGGGATGTTGTCTGGACCCGTAGCTTTATGAGGGTTGATCCTTCTGAGACTGCCTCTCACTTCTGCTGCGGTCACTTTGAGGTGCTCCTCGTCTGGTGATGAGGTGAGTCTGGTGCTAGTTGGTCTGTTTGGATCATCAAAACGTGCATAAAACTTATTGAGGGCATCAGGCAGGGATGGGTCCCTGGGGCATTGTTTGCTTTTGCCCTTGTAGTCTGTTAAGCATTTGATGCCCTGCCACATGCTCCTTGGATCATGTGAGGTGAACTGTCCCTCGATCCTCTGTGCATACGCGGCTTTGGCCTTCTTTATGCCATCATCCAGTTCTCTCCTGCACTTTCTCAACTCCTCAGTATCTTTAGACTTGAATGCAGTGTCCCTGGCTGCCAGCAGGGTGCGGACATCCTTATTTAGCCAGGGTTTTTGATTGGGGTAAAATTTAACACACTTTCTTATGGATACATTTTCAGCACATGTACTGATGTAACCCAGGACAGAGGAAGCATAAAGCTCCAGGTCAATTGAATTTCCATTCGTAGCTGCCTCTTTGAAGACAGACCAGTTTGTGTTTTCAAAGCAGTCTCTTAGCATGGGGGAACTATCTTGGCGCCACGATGTGATCACTCTTTGTTCTGGCATCGAACGTCGGAGTGGGGGGAGCTGTCTAGGGACCAATAGCAGGGAGCGATGGTCGGAAGCCCCGATCGGTGGGCGTGGCTTCGCCGTGTACGCCCCCTTCACATTCGTGTAGACCTGGTCTAATGTCTTATTTCCTCGTGTTTCTGTGAAAACGTGCTGATTGAAGGTTGGAAGGATGGCACGTAAATCCACGTGATTGAAGTCCCCGGAAACAATGAAAAACCCCTCAGGATATTTACACTGCAGCGAGGTGAGTAACTCATGAATTTCTTCCTGGGCGACTTTAGCATTAGCATCGGGTGCTATGTAAACAGCGCTTATTATTATCGCTGAATAGTCGCGGGGAAGATAATGTGGGCGACATCTTATTGTTAAAAGCTCCACAGCAGCTGAGCAGATCCTGCTGATAACGGCACAGTTCGTGCACCAGTCTTTGTTAACGTAAATGCAGACACCTCCACCTCGCGTTTTCCCCGTAGTCTCGATGCACCGGTCCGTTCTGAAAAATAGTTTATTATCCAACTCGTAAACAGAGTCAGGAGTGTCTTCATTGATCCATGTTTCCGTGAGACAAAGCACCGAACATCTCCTCATCTCCTCCGACGTTGTTACTCTCAGACGAAGCAGGTCCATCTTGTTGTCGAGCGAGCGCACGTTAGACAGAAATAAAGCCGGCATCGGGGGTTTACCGGTTTTAGCGTCTGCTCGTAGTCTCGTCATGATTCCTGCTCGACAGCCACGCTTTTTCCCTCGAGAGCATCGCTTTCTCTTCTTTCCTCCGCGCATCTGCTTCCAGAAAGATGATCTAAGCAGATCCAATCTTCCGAGCTCTGATTTGAGTTCGTTGCTGATTTCAGCTGTGCCTTGTGGTAAATCCGCTCCAATTCTCAACAGCTCAGTTCGGCTATAATTCACCCGCAAAAAACGCGCAGAGTCAGGTACAAAAACACTATTAAAACTACTAAAAACTGGGGATGTTCTGGAAGCCCATGAAGCTGCTACTGGTCTGAGCGCGGCCATCTTGGAAAAAAGGGTGTAACGGTACGCTAAAATCACATTTCGGTTCGGTTCAACTACAAGGAGGGCTCGGTTCGGTTTATTTTCGGTTTATTTTTGGTACAAAAAAAAAGACAAAATAAAGACTTACAAAATGTTTATTTTGAAAATATGCCAAAAATATGTTTGTATTGTATTGTAGTAATAAATAAAAGTGACCCATTTGGATGATATTTTAAATAAACAGCACTCTACAATAAATAAACTATATTAACAATAATAAAAATCCTAATAAATACAATAACAGTCAGAACAATAAGCAGCAACAGACTGTTTACAATCTAACTAATCAAG
>JBBPBX010064530.1:0-20223 GCA_038048925.1 Garcialebias charrua | reverse complement strand
CCTGAGTTTCTAATAAATTAAATAATAAAGTTCTATGTGTCGTCATCGTTGTATGTTCCCATTCAATGGCGAAATTGGTTCTCTGTATTTAACCCATCGCATATGGGATACACCCAGGTGGAGCAGTGGGCAGCTATGTAAGAAACCGGGGAGCAATTAGGGATTGGGTGTCTTGCTCAGGGACACCACGACATCTACCTGAATTATTGAGCATGCATCAGGAGATATGATGGATTATGTTAATGGATGTGTCAGTATCTCACTGGGTTGGACTGCTGGAAACTATTTGGCGAACGATATTCTCAAGGGAGCCCCCGACGTGTCCCAAAACGTTTGCAGGACGTCTCTGAGCGTAGTGTCCTTGGCAGAGGTAACTAAATTTGATTTAACCTACCTTAAGCTTGGATTTATTTGTTGTTGGGGAGAGGGAGAGTCACAACCCAGTGTATGTGATGATGTTGGCAACCAGTACGTGAAACCATCATATCTTAAACCACACCCTTCAACCAGGGTTAGTGGTGTTTTCTGTATGGATCCCCCTAAATCTGTCCAATGACTGAAAAGAGTTTCAAACAAAGTTAACGTCAGGTTCACTGGGTGTTCTGGCCCATACCATAGACACTCTAATCCAAGGAAGGCTCGGCCAAGTATAACCATTAGACCATCTGAGTCTGTTGACGGGTCAAAGGAAAGAAGCAGGTTTTAGTGTTTAGATTAGAGTTAGGCATTCTAGTAGACTGACCACTTTCTTTGTTTATGTCAGATACTTCCATCCATTCATCCATCCATCCATCCATTCATCCATTAATTCATCCATTATCTTTACCCGCTTCTTCCATTTCGGGTCGCGGTGGTCACTAGTGCCCATGTCCAGCCATCACTGTGCAAGAGGCAGCACAATGGTGTAGTTGGCAGAGCTGCCGCCTTTCAGCGAGCAGGTCGCCGGTTCAAATCTCGGCCCGGGACCATTCTGGGTGGAGTTTGCATGTTCTCTCTGTGCTGTGTGGGTTTTCTACAGGTACCGATATTCTGATTTCCTCCCACAGACCAACAACATGCATGTTAGACTGATTTGTAACTCTAAATTGTCCCTAGGTGTGAGTGAGAGTGAATGTTTGTCTCGTTTGTCTCTATGTGTCACTGTGATGGACTAGAGACCTGTCCAGGGTGTCCCCCACCGCTCACACAGTGATGGCTTGATATGTCAGATACAGTACTTGGTTTGTTAAAAACATTGCTTGCAAGGTTGTAATACCTTTTTTAACTGTGGCAGTTGGACAGCTTAGTATTTTGACTGAGATGGTTTGGACATATCCAGAGGAGGGACAGTGGTTTGGACATGTCCAGAGGAGGGACAGTGTGTACTGTATATTGGTAGAAGGATGTTAGAAATGCAGCTGCCAGAAAAAGACAAAAAGGAAATATATGGATGCAGTTAGAGAGGACATGGCGGTAGTTGGAGTGAGGACAGAGGACAGATGGAGGACTCCCCCCTATGGAGACCTGTGAAGAGGGAACAGCTTTTAGAAAAAGAAGATCTACAGTAGAATGTCGAGATGAAACGTTTTGTGGGTGAAACTAGACATTATCATGACTTTTGTCTTCATTTGCTTCAAACATTAACTTTTTGTCGCTGCAGACGAGTTCACATGAATCCACAGAAACCTGCTGTCAGTGTAATGTGCATCATTCATCATGATCGATAACTCCTGCGGGAACGTTCTGCAATGTCCTCCTCCTGCTCATGTTTGTAATGTGTCCCATGAAATCACTCCTACTGTGACCAGTCATGTGAGGAACAGAAATAAAAATAATAAATGTCACATTTTTGTCATCTGTGTATGTTTCCCATACTTGACAGACGAAATTGGCCTCTGCATTTAACCCAACCACCACCAGGTGGTGCAGTGAGCAGCCGTAGTCAGCGCCCGGGGAGCTGGGGAAAATAGATGTGCACTCATAGACACCCCAAGGTGTGCCGTGGCCGGGGTTCGAACCTGGGTCCTTCGGATCCCAAGTCTGATTCCCTAGCCACTTTGTTGTTTTTTATATATATCCTCAAGGGCTGACTGATATGATATTGATATGACATTGATATGATATTGATATGACAGAGTTGATATGATATGGTGGCGTGTCTTCAAGCAGAGTCCTTGACTCATATCCACTCCTTCTTGTCTGCAGATGATCTTTGGATGACGGCTCGGACATGGAGTAGGGGGGCTGAGGGCTGGAGGTTATTCTATAAAACTAACTTGTCCAGTTCAGGGAGTGAGAGCAGGTCAGGGTGCGAGCACTGATAAGAGTGTAATCTTGTAACTGCATGTTCTGTGACTGTTGGACTGCTCTCCAAAGCTTTGTAAATCAATTTGATGAACTGCACCTTGGTCTGTTTGGGAGACACCTGCTGCTTCATGTCGTTACATCGGATGTTTTCGCTACGTAACCAATAAATGTACAGAACGGAGGAGATCACACTGCTTGCCTGATCCCAGCTCCTGTTCCCTCAAGAAAGAACAAGACTTTTTTTAAGTGGACAGTGAGTTAATCTGAAAGTGTTCATCTCTTATTTATAAAATGTGTTGATGTGCAGGAAGTCAGGCTGCTCAACAGAGTTAAACAGGACGTTCTTTCCCTCTCTCCTTTAGAGTTTCTTTTTTCTTCACGTGTTTCTTCTTCTCTTTTCGTCCCTTTTGAATCCCAACAAATGAATGTTTCTGCAGAGGAAGCTCCGCTGGGACATGTGAGGCCCGCCTCGTGCACCTTTTGCATATGGTTGTACAGTAGTTTGAAAGCACAGTTTGGCAGTTTTTCATGCTTTGAGAAATATTGTCTGCGTCAAATACATTTGTCATCTTTAACACCTTGGATGACCCGGTCTTGTTGTTGTGGCTGACATTTTGAAAGGCATGGCGCCCGCTTCAGACGTTATCAACCATTAAATGGCCATTATCAGTTATTATCATCCCCATACGTAGCGGTCATATTGCCCCTCCTGTACCTCCTAGTAGGTTTAAAGGTACAATGTCACCGTTGGTAGCGATGACAGCTGGCTCCGTCTTTAGCTACGTGTTAAAGTTTATAGTAAAGGGTCTAGTGTTAGGTTTAGGGTCTTGGTTAGGTTCAGGGTTGGTCCTCAGGGTCAGGTTTAAGGTTAGGTTTAGGAAAACGGTTACATAAGCTGAAAAAAACAAAACAAAAACACTTCCGGGTTTACGAGAACACGCAGCCTACTCACAGCAATAATAACGCAAATAACGTTCTTTTCAACCTGCTAGGAGGTAGATTGGACAGTTTTGCCACTATATATGGGGATGATAACTACTAATAACGCCCACTGAATGGACTGACAACATCTGAAGCTGCTGGGCATGCCTTATTTCTTGTGGAGGCTGAGCACGTTTCAAATAAGATGAGAGCGGCAGAAACTTTGTAACACAGTAAAAGCATGCGTTTGACTGTGGGTGAGCCATGGCTGCAGATTTTAAGGATGGCTTGACTTGTGTTGAGATTTGTCTGCTGCTTTTATTACACTGCCAGCATATCTGTGTTCTCATCTAAAACCTCCCTGTCGGCTAACTCAAATTAGTTTAGGTAGAAAACAATTAGTTAATTCAGATCCTCTGGATGGTTTCTTTTTGTTGAAACGTTTTGTCTTTCATCCAAAAGACTTCATCAGTCCGAGGAGCCACAACAAAGTCAGTCTTATAACTAGCACCTTCTTATAGTGGGTCAACCAGTTTGATGGTGCTCAGGTGGTTTCTGGAGTCCGCCCTCTCCCCCGCCAACTCGTTTGAGGCAGTCATGACCAAAGTGGTTCAAATCGGTGGTTGAATCAGGATATTTTGAACCACTTTGGCCATGACTGCCTCATATTCAACTTCACCACTTGCTCTTATCGAGGGCGGACGCTTTTCCTCTCCTCTCCCTTCTCCGCTTTGCTTTTGCTCTGTCCTGTCTGTGAAACTACTTCAGATTATCTCTCTACATATTTTTTGAACCATAATTTCAATTCGCCTGGAGTCCCTGTAAATCGTATGATCTGCCCCCTCCCACTGAGCAATCAGAGGGACCCAGCTGTATAAACATTGTGACATAATTTCAGGACTCTCAGATTGTCTCTGGTGCTGTCCTAAGTCGACCTTGGCACACTCAAGAGTGTTTACGGATCTCACCAGAGGGAATTAATTGATTGTACCACTCTTATCAGAACTCCTACAGTGCCTCTGGAGTGTCCTTGGACACTCTCACCACCCATATCATCTCCCCTCCCCTGCAAAATTTCTGCGTCACTATCTGCTTATGTGCGGAGTGGTTTTTTTTTTCAATTTCAGGCTCTCTCCTTGGTCAAGGAATGAGTCTGTTAGGATTTTTTTTTTTTGCCTCCAAACCATATACGTGTGTCACTTTCATTACTTTTGTCTGTCCAAACAGGTCTCACTTGTAAATGAGTCTGTGATTTATCTGTATAAATAAAGGTTGGATGAATATGAGTCAACAAGGGAGAGGGCGGACTCCAGAAACCATCTGAGCACCATCAAACTGGTTGATCCACTAGGTGACGATGCTGTTTATAAGACTGAGTTTGTTGCGGCTCCTCAGACTGAAGAAGTCTTTTGGATTAAAGATGAAACGGTTCATCAAAAAGAAACCGTCCAGAGGACCTGACTTAACGTTGTTGGATTTTTCTACCTGGATTATTGAGCATGAATCAGGACACGTGCATGTATTGTTTTTGTGGTAATAATCTCTCAGGTGAGCACAGATGTTAACGTTTGGTCAATCAGACAAATGTGAAGCTTGTTCGTCCCGATGGGGTTGGAGGCACAAAATAGTAAGAAAATACAGAAATTATTCTTGGAACCCACTGAGTTGGTAATATTTACTTGCATGCACCTGCAATTAAATGAGGACATTGGTGTAAAATTCTTGCAAACGACATGTTAAATATTTAATCTCAGTTTAGTCACAAAGTGTCTCAATCTAGTTGCAATTGATTTTCTTTTGTGTCTCAGTTTGACTTCAAAGGTTGCCAAACTCTCCCAGTCGTCTCACGTTTCTCACCCTAACTGATGGAAACTTAACGGAGACGTTCAAAACGAGTTCCTGCGGCGACTCTTTGACAAAGTTCATCTTGCAACCCGCCTCACGTCTGTAGTTTGTCTCCAGCAGTCTCGGCTCAATGAAATACCAGATTTATCTTTGGGAAACCTGAAGCTTTTCATTTAAAACTCGATCAGTTTCCTTCTTTTAAACGAGCAGCGAGAGCGGTCGTTCGTTTGCGCGCTGGGAAAGTGAAAAATTAAGATTTCTGTATTTTTCAAGATGGAAAAAAAACATTTGCGTTTCCAGACGCCAAATTGCTAAAATTGTGTTTAACATTTTACTTTTTTTTATTTACAGCTATGCCAGGAAACGTTTGATTCATATCAGCTCAAATTTGTTAGTTCCTGTTTGTTGTCGGGTTTTTTGGATGCCATGAATCCAAATTCTATCATGAACCGATAAATATTTATGAATCATAAAATACAAGAGTGGAAAAAAAACATGGGGAAGTGGTGGCATGGAAGCTAGAGAAGGCGAGCCTGTGATCCGAAGGTTGCAGGTTCAAATCCTCGGACTGACGACAAAATGTGGGTGGGAAAGGTGAAGCACCCACACCTGCCTTCACCCTCATTTGCCCCACTCTGGGCCCTTGAGCAAGGCCCGTAACCCCCACCATCTGCTCCCCTGGGTGCCCTAGTTATCAGCTCTCTGCTCCACACAGAGGGCTGTGGTAGCTCGGTGTCTGTGGTTTGTGTCAGGAAGGACATCTGGCGTAAAATCAATCGCTAAGTTAGCATAAACTGTATTCCTCAAACATAATGTGCTGCCATTGTTTTTGAAGAGACACTTTTTATTCTGCAATAAATAAATAGACTTTTCTTGAAACGAAAAGCAGGTTTTTAAGAGAATATCCAATCGATTTAGAGGCGACTCTTTCTTTGCTGTTGCTCTTGTCACCTTCACTCACAGTGAAGGGAAGCGCGAAGAAGCAGAGCATCACAAACGGTGCAAATAAAAACATTTTGCATTAGAGTTGTTTTGTAGGAATGTAGAAAAGTCTGTAACTGTGTGAATGTGTTGGTGAACAGATCGGCTCTGGCCTCGGCTCACCAGGATCAGCCTTTACCCAAAACCCTCAGTGTACTGGAGAGCACGCCACAGGTCCGCGGCATGCACACCATCATCAGGTGAGAACACACACACACACACGTGCTTTTTGAACAAACAAAATCCTACTGAAATGTGTTGCTGAGGCTGATGAGTTTCTCTGTGTGTTTGTTTAGGAACAGGGAGACGAACCGAGACGAGTTCATCTTCTACTCCAAGAGGTTAATGAGGCTGCTGATAGAACACGCCCTCTCCTTCCTGCCTCTCAAGGTGAGTTCTTCATCGGAACACAGAAGCAGAGCGTCGTCTTTCATTACGTTTCAGTTACAGCAGAAACATCGTCGTTACTTCAAACCTTCTTCTCTTCATCTTGTCCTCTTCTGTCCAGCCCGTTTCCGTGGAAACGCATCAGGGTACCATCTACGAGGGGAAGAGGCTGAGTGGAAAAGGAGTAAGTCGATATGAATGTGTCTTAGTGGTTGACGTCGTCTCTTTGCCCTGAGACGTTTCTGTTCACTTCAGTCTGAATCTCACCGTCCTGCAACGTTTGAGACTCGCAAGAAAACGGAAAAAACTTTCAGCTGGAGTTCCTCTGAGTTCTGAATGTTTGTGACCGCCGTGTTCCGAGCGGCTGGTTTTTGAAACCTTGGTCTTGTCGTCTTGTTCACGGCTCGCAGAACGATGCAAACTAACTACTACTGCCCACCTCGCTGCGCTCTGCGCCCCACACGGCACCTGCACACCTGCATGATTTATCCCTCTGGAGTACAACGAAGGAAAATGAAGATGGAACATTTTATATGAAAATTAAATAAATTATAAATAAATCTCTGATAGAAAAAAACTTTTTCTCTGGTTTTCAGCTCCAGTTGAACAATCCTGATTTTTACTGAGCATATTACCGTAACTGATTTATGTCTTAACATCGGTTTTGTTTTAATAAAGTTTGATTTGTCACTGACCTTATACCCGGTAAAGGATTGTTCTTAAGTGCGATAAAGAAATAAACAGGTGAGCTCTCAAAATACCGTAATTTAAGGACTATTGAGCACACCTGAATATAAGCGATGCCCACTAAATTTGTTTATTTATTTATTCATTTATTCATTTCATTTCCATTAAAAACACAAATACAATAAATAAAAAAAAGAAGAAAAAAAGAAAGGACGCAGAAGAAGAAAATGTCTTATCTTATCTGCTCCCTCTTAAACAAATTCAATTCAAACTATCAATTCAAACAATAATCATTCATAAATAATGCAGCAAAATACATACCTGTAACTATCAAAATTTCACGTTTAACAAAATAGACATTACCGGTAATCAGTTACATATATCTTTCCAACAAAATTGTTTTTATCTTTTTCTTAAATATAAACATTGACTTCACCATTTTGCATCATCCTCCAAACCATTCCACAGACCCATTCCCTGTGTTGTAGTAGACTGACCCTTTAAACTGGCCCTATACTTAGGTTTAACAAAAATATCTATTCCCTTCAAATTATAACTACTCTTCCTTTTTACAAAATATACTTGAATGTTTGATGGTAGCAAGCAATTCTGGGCTTTAAACATAAGTAGAAGAATATTATAATATAATGTGTTGCCTGTTGCGTGTTTGTTTGTCCAGCACTTTGGTGTGGACTTGTTCCTGTTTAAAGTGCTTTATAAATAAAATGGTATGGTATGGTATGGTATAATCCACCAAATCATAAAAAACTTAAGTAATTTCAATTGACAAAACAGAACATTAAAAGGGTGACAATAACTCTTTCTTGTTATAATTCTTACAGCTCTTTTTTACAGAATAAAAATAGGCTTTGTTACAGTTTTACATGCTGTACCAAAAACATTGACACAATAAGTTAAATGCGGGACTACACGTGTATTATAAAGCAAATATAAAGCATCATTGTTTAATAAGTCTTTTACTCTATATAATACTGCATTGGACTTAGATATTTTAATTTTTACAAGATTTATATGTTGTTTCCAGGACAGTTTATCATCAATAATTACAAATTAAAATAAAAAAGTACATGTATAGGCTGCACTTGTCTATAAGCCACAGTTGTCCACGTTGAAACATGAGATAATTACACAGAAACATTTTTAAAACTTTTAATTAAATATGGACCAGTAGCAAACACCAATATGTACAGTAATTTTTTTTCTTCTGAACAGTGCCTGCAGCACGGCTGGTTAAAAAAATGAAAAATACTGTAGCCTACTAGGAAGTCATTGATGCTGCCTTCATCTTCCTTCTGCGCACTGCACCCCCTTCCTGGTGGCACAATGGGGAGTTCCTCCCCAGTGGGTCCACTGTGACCTGTTCAATAAATTGGTCATGTTTTTTCAAACTTTATATACACAGGTAGTCTCATTGAGTCACGAGGACCCACCTCCAAGAGAGACGTGTAGTGGGCAGCTATGTGAGCGCCTGAGTGGAACGAAGCTAAACATTTTGGCTACGTGAAGCTCGTTAGCCTGTCCCAAAAAATAAAAAATAAATCCATAAATTAGCTGCGGGGTTCAAAGCGTTAGAAAAATGTAGAGGCTTATAGTCCAGACATTACGGTAGCTCTATTGTTACAGAAACTAATATAAGAAGGGTTTGAGACGGCTCTGCCGCTCTGAAGAGATCGTTTGTGGCACGGATTTCTTGAAAAAGTTCAAAAATTAAAGCGACGAGACCACGAGCCTCCGTGACCAGCGAGGAACTTGAGAAAACTCCGAGAACGCTTCGAGACGTTTTGGAGACTTCCTCGTGAATGCCGCTCAGTGGGATTCTGGCTGCAGAGTGAAGGATTATGGGTATTCAGTTGAAGTGAACACAAGCTGAAACAATTTCACCTGAAGATGTGTTTAAGTTTTAAGAACTTTAAGAACTTTGGTGGCAAACGAGCAGCTCTGTCCATTTTGACTTGTGCGTTTTGAGTCTCAGAGGAAATCTACAGCTCAGAAGAAACTTCATGTACAATGCTCAAATATTCCTGAGGCTGAACGTTAATGTTGATAAACTCTAAAAGCGCCGGTGTTTGCCGTTTTGTTTTAATTCTTGTGTTTCTGTTCAGATCACGGGTGTTTCCATCCTGAGAGCGGGGGAGACGATGGAGCAGGCTCTGACGGCCGTCTGTAAAGACATCCGACTCGGAAAGATCCTCATTCAGACCAACCACGACACCGAAGAACCAGAGGTTTGTGCGTTTGGATCCACCGGTACCGGTGCGGGGCGTCTGAGCGTTCATAATCCTGTTCGCCCACTTCTCCTTCCTCCTCCAGCTTCACTACCTCCGTCTACCCAAAGACATCAGCGAGGACTACGTCTTCCTGATGGACAGCACCGTGTCCACCGGAGCGGCCGCCCTCATGGCCGTCAGGGTTCTGCTGGTGGGTCGCCCGCTACGTTTGTTCACCTCACCGAGCGTTTAAATTCATGCTGAGAGCAGAAGACGAGCTAAAACTGAAAACACAGAACAGCAGCTCAAAACTAAAAGCAGAAAAATAAAATCTCAAAGGAGCAAAATAGCAAAAACAGTGGAAAAGTAGCTAAAAAGCATAACATTAGTTAACATTAGCAAAACAGTAGCTGAAATACCGGTAAACAAAACGTGCTAAAGGTAAAATCAATATAACAAATAGAATATTCAAAAGTAGATAAATAAATAATAAAGCTAAAATTAGCAAAACAGTAGCTGAAATTACCAAAACATTAAATCGCAAAACATAAAGTTAGTATAACTAATGGAATAGTCAAAGGAAGCTAAATAAATACTGAAGCTAAAATTATCAAAACATGTACTGTATAAAGCTAAAATTTGCAAAACAGTAGCTGAAATTAAAACATGTATAAAGCTGAAATTAGCAAAACATGTACAAAAGGTAAAATCAGTAAAGTAAAATAGTCAAAAGTAGCTAAATTAATACTAAAGCTAAAATTAACTAAATCGGTAGCTGAAATTACCAAAACAATAAATGACAGAGCATAAAATTAGTATAACTAAAGGAATAGTCAAAGGAAGCTCAATAAATACTAAAGCTAAAATTATCAAGTCATGTATAAAGCTCAAATTTGCAAAGTATTAGCTAAAATTAGGAAAACAGTAACTGAAATTAGCAAAACATGTACTAAAGATAAAATTTGTATAACTAATGGAATATTCAAAAGTAGCTAAATTATTTAGCTACTTTTGACTATTCCATTAGTTATACTAATTTTATGTTTTGGTAATTTCAGCTACTGTTTTGCGGTATTTTTAGTTTATTTAAAATAAATACTAAAACTAAAATTAGCGCAAAACAGTAGCTGAAATTACCAAAACATTAAATTACAAAACATAAAATTAGTATAACTAATGGAATAGTCAAAGGAAGCTAAATAAATACTAAAGCTAAAATGAGCAAAACATGTATAAAGCTAAAATTAGCAAAACATGTACCGAACTAAAGGTAAAATTTGTAAAACGAAATAGTCAAAAGTAGCTAAATTAATACTAAGCTAAAATTAACTGAATCGGTAGCTGAAATTACCAAAACAATAAATGACAAAGCATAAAATTGGGATAACTAATGGAATATTCAAAGGAAGCTCAATAAATACTAAAGCTAAAATTAGCAAAACATGTACAGTATAAAGCTAAAATGTGCAAAGCAGTAGCTAAAATTAGGAAAACAGTAACTGAAATTAGCAAAACGTGTACTACCGGTAAAGATAAAATTAGTATAACTAATGGAATATTCAAAAGTAGCTAAATAAATACTAAAACTAAATTTAGCAAAACAGTAGCTGAAATTACCAAAACATTAAATTACAAAACATAAAATCTGTATAACTAATGGAATAGTCAAAGGAAGCTAAATAAATACTAAAGCTAAAATTAGCAAAACATGTATAAAGCTAAAATTAGCAAAACAATCGCTGAAATTAGCAAAACATGTACTAAAGGTAAAATTAGTAAAACGAAATAGTCAAAAGTAGCTAAATTATTACTAAAGCTAAAATTAACTAAATTGGTAGATGAAATTACCAAAACAATAAATGACAAAGCATAAAATTAGTATAACTAATGGAATATTCAAAAGTAGCTAAATAAATATTAAAACTAAAATTAGCGCAAAACAGTAGCTGAAATTACAAAAACATTAAATTACAAAACATAAAATTAGTATAACTAATGGAATAGTCAAAGGAAGCTCAATAAATACTAAAGCTAAAATTATCAAGTCATGTATAAAGCTCAAATTTGCAAAGTATTAGCTAAAATTAGGAAAACAGTAACTGAAATTAGCAAAACATGTACTAAAGATAAAATTTGTATAACTAATGGAATATTCAAAAGTAGCTAAATTATTTAGCTACTTTTGACTATTCCATTAGTTATACTAATTTTATGTTTTGGTAATTTCAGCTACTGTTTTGCGGTATTTTTAGTTTATTTAAAATAAATACTAAAACTAAAATTAGCGCAAAACAGTAGCTGAAATTACCAAAACATTAAATTACAAAACATAAAATTAGTATAACTAATGGAATAGTCAAAGGAAGCTAAATAAATACTAAAGCTAAAATGAGCAAAACATGTATAAAGCTAAAATTAGCAAAACATGTACCGAACTAAAGGTAAAATTTGTAAAACGAAATAGTCAAAAGTAGCTAAATTAATACTAAGCTAAAATTAACTGAATCGGTAGCTGAAATTACCAAAACAATAAATGACAAAGCATAAAATTGGGATAACTAATGGAATATTCAAAGGAAGCTCAATAAATACTAAAGCTAAAATTAGCAAAACATGTACAGTATAAAGCTAAAATGTGCAAAGCAGTAGCTAAAATTAGGAAAACAGTAACTGAAATTAGCAAAACGTGTACTACCGGTAAAGATAAAATTAGTATAACTAATGGAATATTCAAAAGTAGCTAAATAAATACTAAAACTAAATTTAGCAAAACAGTAGCTGAAATTACCAAAACATTAAATTACAAAACATAAAATCTGTATAACTAATGGAATAGTCAAAGGAAGCTAAATAAATACTAAAGCTAAAATTAGCAAAACATGTATAAAGCTAAAATTAGCAAAACAATCGCTGAAATTAGCAAAACATGTACTAAAGGTAAAATTAGTAAAACGAAATAGTCAAAAGTAGCTAAATTATTACTAAAGCTAAAATTAACTAAATTGGTAGATGAAATTACCAAAACAATAAATGACAAAGCATAAAATTAGTATAACTAATGGAATATTCAAAAGTAGCTAAATAAATATTAAAACTAAAATTAGCGCAAAACAGTAGCTGAAATTACAAAAACATTAAATTACAAAACATAAAATTAGTATAACTAATGGAATAGTCAAAGGAAGCTTAATAAATACTAAAGCTAAACATTAGCAAAACATGTATAAAGCTTAAATTAAACAAAAGTGACTTAAATTAGCAAAACATGTACTAAAGATAAAATTTGTATAACTAATGGAATATTCAAAAGTAGCTAAATTATTTAGCTACTTTTGACTATTCCATTAGTTATACTAATTTTATGTTTTGGTAATTTCAGCTACTGTTTTGCGTTATTTTTAGTTTATTTAAAATAAACTAATAAAATAAAGTAAAGGTGTTAAAAGTACCGTAGCTAAATTTATACTAAAACTAGCTCATCGGTAGCTGAAATAATACTAATTAAATTATATTTCATAATTAACAACTTCCCCCTTCCCATGGGCTCACCACCTGTGGGAGGGGCCAAAGGGGTCGGGTGCAATGTGAGATGGGTGGCGGCCGAGGGCGGGGACCCTGGCGGTCTGATCCTCGGCTACAGAAGCTGGCCATTGGGACATGGAATGTCACCTCTCTGGTGGGGAAGGAGCCTGAGCTAGTGTGTGAGGTTGAGAGGTTCCGACTAGAAATAGTCGGACTCACCTCAACGCATGGCTCTGGCTCTGGAACCAGTTTCCTTGAGAGGGGTTGGACACTCTTCCACTCTGGAGTTGCCCCTGGTGAGAGGCGCCGAGCAGGAGTGGGCATACTGGTTGCCCCCCATCTTGGTGCCTGTACGTTGGGGTTCACCCCGGTGAACGAGAGGGTAGCCTCCCTTCGCCTACGTGTGGGGGGACGGGCTCTGACTGTTGTTTGTGCCTATGCACCAAACGGCAGCTCAGACTACCCACCCTTTTTGGAGTCCTTGGAGGGGGTATTGGAGAGTGCGCCTCCTGGGGACTCCCTTGTTCTACTGGGGGACTTCAACGCTCACGTGGGCAATGACAGTGAGACCTGGAGGGGTGTGGTTGGGAGGAACGGCCCCCCTGATCTGAACCAGAGTGGTGTTCTGTTATTGGACTTCTGTGCTCGTCATGGATTGTCCATAACGAACACCATGTTTAAGCATAAGGGTGTCCATATGTGCTCTTGGCACCAGGACACCCTAGGTCGCAGTTCGATGATCGACTTTGTTGTCGTCTCATCTGATCTGCGGCCGCATGTCTTGGACACTCGGGTGAGGAGAGGGGCGGAGCTGTCTACTGACCACTACCTGGTGGTGAGTTGGCTCCGATGGTGGGGGAGGATGCCGGTCAGACCTGGCAGACCCAAACGTATCGTGAGGGTCTGCTGGGAACGTCTGGCAGAGTCTCCCGTAAGACGGAGCTTTAACTCCCACCTCCGGGAGAGCTTTGAACACGTTCCGAGGGAGGCGGGGGACATGGAGTCCGAGTGGGCCGTGTTCCGCGCCTCTATTGTCGAGGCAGCTTATCGGAGCTGTGGCCGCAAGGTTGTTGGTGCCTGTCGAGGTGGCAACCCTCGAACCCGGTGGTGGACACCGGCAGTGAGGGATGCTGTCAGGCTGAAGAAGGAGTCCTATTGGGCCTTTTTGGCTTGTGGGACCCCGGAAGCAGCTGATAGGTACCGGCAGTCCAAGCGGCATGCGGCTCGGGTGGTTGCTGAGGCAAAAACTCGGGCGTGGGAGGAGTTCGGAGAGGCCATGGAGAATGACTTCCGTACGGCTTCGAGGCGATTCTGGTCCACCATCCGGCGTCTCAGGGGGGGAAAGAGGTACGAGACCAACACCATTTATGGTGGAGGTGGCGTGCTGCTGACCTCAACTCGGGATGTTGTGAGTCGGTGGGCGGAATACTTCGAAGACCTCCTCAATCCTACTGGCACGTCTTCCACTGAGGAAGCAGAGCCTGGGGACTTTGGGTCGGGTTCTCTGATCTCTGGTGCTGAGGTCGCCGAGGTGGTTAAAAAGCTCCGCGGTGGCAAGGCTCCGGGGGTGGATGAGATTCGCCCGGAGTTCCTTAGGGCTCTGGATGTTGTAGGGTTGTGTTGGCTTACGCGACTCTGCAATATCGCGTGGACATCTGGGGCAGTTCCCTTGGATTGGCAGACTGGGGTGGTGGTTCCCCTATTTAAAAAGGGGGACCGTAGGGTGTGTTCCAACTATAGGGGGATCACACTCTTAAGCCTCCCTGGTAAGGTCTATTCAGGGGTTCTGGAGAGGAGGGTCCGTCGGATAGTCGAACCTCGGATTCAGGAGGAGCAGTGTGGTTTTCGTCCTGGTCGTGGAACACTGGACCAGCTCTACACCCTCAGCAGGGTCCTGGAGGGTGCGTGGGAGTTTGCCCAACCAGTTTACATGTGTTTTGTGGACTTGGAGAAGGCATTCGACCGCGTCCCTCGGGGGGTTCTGTGGGGGGTACTCCGGGAGTATGGGGTACCAGGCCCTTTGATAAGGGCTGTTAGGTCCCTGTACGACCGGTGTCAGAGCTTGGTCCGCATTGCCGGCAGTAAGTCAGGCTCGTTTCCGGTGAGAGTTGGACTCCGCCAAGGTTGCCCTTTGTCACCGATTCTGTTCATAACTTTTATGGACAGAATTTCTAGGCGCAGCCAAGGTGTTGAGAGGATCCGTTTTGGTGACCTTAGAATCGCTTCTCTGTTTTTTGCAGATGATGTGGTCCTATTGGCTTCATCAGCTCGTGATCTACAGCTTTCGCTGGAGCGGTTTGCAGCTGAATGCGATGCGGCCGGGATGAGGATCAGTTCCTCCAAATCCGAGGCCATGGTCTTGAGCCGGAAAAGGGTAGCATGCCCTCTCCGGGTCGGGGAGGAGGTCCTGCCCCAAGTGGAGGAGTTTAAGTATCTCGGGATCTTGTTCACGAATGAGGGAAAACTGGAGCGTGAGATCGATAGGCGGATAGGTGCAGCGTCCGCAGTGAAGCGGGCGCTGTACCGGTCTGTCGTGGTGAAGAGAGAGCTGAGTCAAAAGGCAAAGCTCTCAATTTACCGATCGATCTACGTTCCCACCCTCATCTATGGTCATGAGCTTTGGGTTATGACCGAAAGAACAAGATCTCGGATACAAGCGGCTGAAATGAGTTTTCTCCGCAGGGTGGCTGGACTCTCCCTTAGAGATAGGGTGAGAAGCTCAGTCATCCGGGAGGGACTCGGAGTAGAGCCGCTGCTTCTCCACATCGAGAGGAGCCAGTTGAGGTGGCTCGGGCATCTGGTTAGGATGCCTCCTGGACGCCTCCCTGGTGAGGTGTTCCGGGCACGTCCCACCGGGAGGAGACCCAGAGGAAGACCCAGGACGCGCTGGAGGGACTATGTTTCTCGGCTGGCCTGGGAACGCCTTGGGATTCCCCCGGAGGAGCTGCTCCAAGTGGCTGGGGAGAGGGAAGTCTGGGCCTCCCTACTTAGGCTGCTACCCCCGCGACCCGACCCCGGATAAGCGGAAGAAGATGGATGGATGGATGGATGGATGGAATTAACAACTAAAGACATACCCAATTTAAATTAGAAGCTGTTCTTGAACCCTATGGACTACAAACAATTGGATGGTGTCTTTGTAAAGATAACACTTTGAATTTTTTGTTTCAGCAGTCATATTTGTTGTATCTGTTATTATTTTGTATTCATTGAAGTGAGAGCACACAGAAATAAAGCGTTTTTCTTGCCTCGCCTAAAAATATTTATATGTGTCAAGCACCTGCACACTGATACAACAAGATAGTGATTTGAATTTCATATGAGCCCAAAGACAGAAGTATTTACTAATACAGTTTCAAATTTGAAGTCAATAGCATAAAAATTGAGGATTCTGTGCCTGTTTTTGTATGTGCAGGTCCAGGCGGAATTCTGTAAATCTAGTACAGTACAGTACATGTGCCATACTGTGTAACACCTGTATTATGCAAACTTGAAATGTCTGAATACTTTTCTATACTTCAACATAGTTCAGGATGACTGTCTATTCAAAGCTTACATCTGTTACATTCATATATTTACTCTCAAGCTGATAGAAATACAGTAACATGACAGCAGGCCGCTCGTAGCTCGGGGACTACCTGTATACTGTAACTCACAAGAGGAGATATTTCACCCCAGAGGAGTCCCAACAGCCAAAGATAAGCCTCAGATAACACACATTAGCCTCACACATGAACAATGACACGACAGGGGTCTCCTGTTGGTCTCCAGACACCCCCGCACCTCCACCCGCACCCCCGCCGTGCGACACACACAAGCGCACACACAAAGGGGACAAGAGAGCTTCGTGACTGATCATTCACTTTTTCCTTGAAAATCAAGCTATAAAGCTTTTTATTTCATGTTTCCATTGCATTTATCCATGGCTAAAGATTGATCAAAGTCAGAAAAACGACGCGTAAACGTCAACAAACACGCACCTTACCGTTTGAGGCAGGAGGAGCGCAGCTGCAGGTCATCGTCTCGCAGTGAATTTGAGCCCTTTGAAGTAACTCAAAGCATGTCATGTCACATGTCTATGGAAAGGCAATTTTATTGGCTACAAGATAGTGATGTCAAAATTAGCTCTCATTTGATTGGCCAAGACCCACGTGGGCGAGAACAGGGGGAGGGTGGAAGTTAGCTTGTTGGGTCTGTGACTTTTAATTGGCTGTCAAGACTGAAAAGTTTCACCCAGTTGGTCAAAATTGGTGTCAATCAAAAGCAGACAGCCTATGGGACACTTTTAAAGCGTAAAAACTTCAAAAGCTGCCATATTTGGGAAATCACGATCTAACACCTGCAAATTAGACAGTCACGGGCCCGCCCGCGGGCCCGTGACTGTTAAGAGGTTAAGTGATTAAACAGATGCTAAAGCTAAAATCAGCTAACAGTAGCTAAAGTTAGCAAAACTGCAGCCAAAAATGGTAAAATAGTAGCTAAAAGTAGCTTCAAATGACAGAAACAGAGCCAGCAGCCGAAGCAGATTTTAAAGGGAATAACGATTTTGAAAGAAATTAAGAAATTTGTATTTAAGAGATTAAATTTTTTTTAAATGTTAAATATTTCTAATATATATCAAATAAAAACTTGTACAGTTCCCAGTCGAGCAGAACGTCACAAAGTGGAAGTAGTTTGACTGTAAGACACCAGGACGGTGACATTTGGTCGAACCTCTGAAACGAAGCAGCGGCTGAGTTGATTCAGCCGTGACGAAACATTTGAACAGCTCAGCGACGTCGTGGCTAAACTCTTTGATTCTCCTCTGTGAAGGACCACGACGTGGCCGAGGACAAGATCTTCCTGTTGTCCCTGCTGATGGCGGAGATGGGCGTCCACTCTGTGGCGTACGCCTTCCCTGAAGTCCGCATCATCACCACGGCCGTGGACAAGGAGGTCAACGACCAGTTCCACATCATCCCAGGGATCGGTGAGGCGGCACGCTGCACCAATGATGTACCACAAAACACTTTTCTCATCTGTCTGCCGTGTCGCCAAGCGTTCACATGCACACACACACGCACATTCGCACACACACACACACATTCGCACACACACTTTGTTGTAGTTTTGTTGAGTTTACTTCTTTGGTACACGACCACGAACAGAATAGTTTTGTTTTATACCTTGAATATAAGGTTACAGCGCTGCATACAGTATTGCACAACATCTTCGTGCTCTGACTGCATGTTGAGGATGACTCTCAAGCTACCACCACACCAAGTCTGACCTCAGTGTCTGTAAAGTCGACTTACCGTATTTTCCGGCTGATAAGTCACATTGTCCAATTATGTCCAATAAATTGGAAAAATCCATAAACATGTCGCACCGCCGTATACGTCGCATCTATTATGCGTCACCGCTGACGCGTCGCGTATGTTACGCGTCACCGCTGACAACCCGAAATGTGGGCCGGTGGTTTGCCCTGCTGCAAATGGCTGCCACACGGAAGGACTTTAACAAGATTAACACGGTAAAAACTATTATTTGTTTGCTGAAAATTATAGCAAAGATGTGTCTTAGCTGAACTTTTCCTTATAAATGCACGTAATTGTCAAATCCGCTGGATTTAAAAGTAGTTTCGCTACGTGCACCCGCACGGGTGGGACCGCAGCATTTTCTTTAAAATTTAGCAAAATAAACGCATAAAAAATATATTTGTTAGCTGACATTATAGCAAAAGTGTTTCTGAGCTTAACCGTTCCTTAATAAATTCACGTAATGGTCAAATCCGCTGGATTTAAATTGTTTCGCTTTGACGTCTTTGTTATGTCCCAGGGCACATTATTATTTTAAGCCCCAATATGTTTTGTTTATGTTGGCTACCAACATGGCTGCACTGCTAAATATACCTTTTTTACAGCCTGATTTGGATCAGCCTTGATTGGTGCAGTCTGTTGAGCCTGCCTATAAATAGGCTGGGTGCAGTGATCTGTTGCAGGGGTGTGGAGGTTTGTAGGTTTGTGTTTCTCCACCCACCCCTCGCCACTTGGTTGTCACTCCTGAGGGAGTGGTGTGTTAAGCAGGTGCATGCTCGTGTGGAGCTCTGGTGAACCTAGGAGCTTGTGTGTTGGTTTGCCTATGGAAGGGTTAGTGGTTTGAGCTGAGCACTGACTGTTTGACACTGTTTTTGACACCATTTTTAAATAGGTTTTTAAATAGGTTTTGATCTGGTGAGATCGGTAGTCCTGTTTTCGTTTTAATGTTACCTTAGATGGGTGTTTAAACAGGTAGATCGTTGCCTGGGGAGACACGACGGTCCTGTACAGGATTGGGTCTGCCTGGGTGGCGTTTTGTTCTTTTTGGCCGGCTCACCAGGTCCAACATTTGTTTGTACTTTGTTTTCATTTGGGACACAGGGAACCGGAGGGTGAACTCCTGTTTTTAGTTGTCTTTCTCCCCTAGAAAGGAGCTGGCTGCATGAACCATGCCCGCAGCCTCCAGGAGTTAAAGAAAAATAAATCTTTTTAAACCTTTCTTGTTGTCTTGTGTCCATTAAATGTGTTCGGCCTGAGCCAGCCGTAACAGTCTTCCAAATGGTCGCGCGCGCTGCGAAAATAAATTATAAATAAATTTTGAATTTTATCTCAAACATCTCCTAAAGCTAACAGTTTGTAAATGCACTTTGAGATTTTTATTAATGAAAAGTGCGGTATAAATTGAATTCATTATTATTATTATTATGTCCACCCAGTAAATACAGGTACTTTCTGTAAGTTTCAACAAAATCTGTCCTGTGGTTTAGTAGTTCAGACCTCCAGAGCAGGAGGTCGGGCAGCGACAGAGTGAGTCCGACCAGAGGAGGCTGCCGTCGGACACATGAGGTGGGAACGGTCGGTGTACCCTAGCGGACAAAAGTGGTATTGCACCATTTTTGCCTAAATGAAAAACGGTCATATCTGAGCCAAAAATTGGCCTAAAAATATGGGAAAAAATCCATAAATATGTTCCTTCTCCCTATAAGTCGCAGGGCATGCAAATTAGGGAAAAAAGGTGCGACTGATATGCTGGAAAATATGGTAATTTTTGTTTTCTAAAACCATTTAGCTCAAGCCGCCATCTTGAACTTATTAGTTAATGACTTAATGACTTAATGACTTAATGACTAATCACTTTCTCTAAAATTCAGCCAGTAGTTCAAGAGATATTTTGCTAACAGACAAACAAGATTGACTCCAGCAGTAAATGGCGAAGATGTTACACAGTAAGAAGTGTTTAGCTTGTTCTGGGCATGACTCTCGGCTACTACTCCTGTCCTGCAGCAGCTCCACTGGCTCCCAGTTAAATCACGCATCATCTTCAAAATTCTACTCCTCACGTTCAAAGC
>JBBPBX010064529.1:7102-20224 GCA_038048925.1 Garcialebias charrua | reverse complement strand
AACCAGAATTTATTCCAAATTCCTCAAGTAATGATAAAACGGAGGGCAGCGTGTCAGTCGGATGAGAAATGAAAAGTAAAAGGTCATCAGCATAAAGGGAGACCTTGTGCTCTATATCGCCTCTCCAGATTCCTGAAATTGTGTCACAGGACCGCAAAGCAGTGGCAAGAGGTTCAATTGCCAGGTCAAAAAGTAGAGGGCTCAGTGGGCATCCCTGGCGAGTTCCTCGATGTAGACTGAAGGGTTTGGATATCTGAGAGTTGGTACGAATGGTTGCGGTGGGATGTGAATAAATTAGTTGCACCCATGTAATGAAATTGGGGCCAAAACCAAATTTGTCAAGAACATTAAACAAGTAGTCCCATTCAACCCGATCAAATGCTTTCTCCGCATCAAGGGAAATCACACACTCAGGAACAGTATCCGAAGGAGAGTAAATAATGTCCAAAAGGCGTCTGACATTAAAAAAGGAGTGCCTGCCTTTAATGAATCCAGTCTGGTCTTTTGATATGATGAAAGGAAGGATCTTTTCCAACCTTTGAGCAAGAACTTTGGCTAAAATTTTGGCGTCTGTATTTAAAAGGGAGATTGGTCGATAAGAGGAACAGTGAGTTGGGTCTTTTCCTTTCTTTGCAATGAGGGTAATGCAGGCCTCTAAGAAAGATTTCGGAAGGGATCCTTGGTCAAATGACTCTAAGAGAACCGAGTGTAGGAGTGGGGAAAGTAATGAAGAAAATTTCTTAAAAAATTCAGCGGGGAAGCCGTCAGGACCCGGACATTTGCCCGACTGCATTACCGATACAGCTGACACAATTTCTGTCAGGGATATTGGGATCTCCAGTGCATCTTTCAGGTTGGGTGTGAGTTTTGGCATATTGGTCTTTTCGAAGAACTGAGAAGATAAATTCTTGTTGGTTTGGGATTCTGAAGTATATAAATGGGAATAAAAGTCCTTAAATGCTCTGTTAATTTGTAAATGATCTAGAGTTGTGGTGCCGTTCTCTAATTGGATCTTAGGGATGATTTGTTTAGCCATGGCACCCTTCAACTGATTTGCCAGTAGTTTTCCTGACTTTTCTCCATGTATGTAAAATGATGATTTACTTTTCAAAAGTGATTGTTCTATTGAGTATGTAGACAATAAATCAAACTTAGTTTTGAGTTCTACTTTTTTTTTGTACAGATTAGGGCATTTGTTTTGAGCGTATTGTTGATCAATTTCTTTTATCTGCTGGGCTAAATCAGTTCTTTCTTTTTGAGATTTTTGCCTCAGCCGAGCGGTATATGAAATGATTTGTCCCCTAAGATAGGCCTTAAGGGTATCCCAAACTGTTGACAGTGGGATCCCAGGAGTTCTGTTTATGGATAGAAAGAATGTTATTTCTTTTTCTATAAATGTAACAAAATCATTGTTTGACAGTAACGTTGAATTGAATCTCCACTGTCTACTCCTTATAGGAATGTCAGGGAGGGACAAAGACAGAGTGACAGGTGCATGGTCTGAGATGACAATACTGTGGTAGTCACAGCCACGGACAGAGGGAAGAAGTTTGTTGTCCATGAAAAAGTAATCGATCCTCGAGTATGAGTGATGAACATGAGAAAAAAAAGAATATTCTCTCTCAGCTGGGTGTAAAAAACGCCATACATCGCACAGGCCATACTTAGATAGAAAGGCACGAATAGTGTGGGACGACCTGCTGGCTGTGGCAGGGTTTGTAGAGGATCTGTCCAAAACTGGGTCCAACCAGCAATTCAAGTCACCACTGAGTATCAATGAGTATGTGTTTAGGTCCGGGAGCAGTGAGAATAATTTCTCAAAGAAACCAACATCATCCGTATTTGGGGCATAAACGTTAACTAGCACTACTGGTGTGTTGTACAATTTACCGGAAACAATCACAAAACGACCATATTTATCTGAGTTAACTTGAAAAGGTTCAAATGAAATGTCTTGACTGATGAGGATCGAGACGCCCCGAGCCTTTGCTCGAAATGAGGAATGGAAACTCTGCCCGTGCCATGTTTGCAGTAATCGTTTGCTATCGTCACTTCTAATGTGAGTCTCCTGCAGGAAAGCAATGCCTGTTTTAACTGTTTTAAATGAGAAAGCACCTTCCTTCTCTTGACGGGGTGGTTCAAACCTTTGACGTTCCAGCTTGACAACACCAACTGACCACTCATATTACTAATAATTTGTATAAGAAAGGTAGGTAATACAGTCTAATGTGTTGATGGCTGTGCAGTTCTTGGCAAAGTGAAAGAAAATATAAATTAATGGCAGTGATGGACCCCCCACCCCCTCCCTTTCCCACCCTGGACAGCTGCAACAGACAGAAGCAGCAAGCTCCATAGAAATTAAAAATAAGTCTCCTGTCTAACTTTTAAACTAGTGCTCCAGTATCATCAGAGAAAAATGTATAAGCACCTCATGCAAGGCCAAAAATGTACACATAGATGTGTGATCACGCATACACATATAAACAAGGTTAAATTAATCCTAATCCTAAATTAAATCTTCAATCAGTCCAAGACCAATTCAAGATTCAATTCAAGATAGTCAACAGGTAAACAAGAAGAGGAAAAATGTTAATAGTTCAAAATAATATATTAAAAACATTATATATTTCACCCATTTTTATACCTGGATAGGCCTACTTCAATTATTTATGTGCCTAAATACCTAATGCCTAAAAAAAAAAAAAAAAAATTTTATAAGCACCTCACAAACTAGTTTAAAGTATGCAAGGCCAAAAAATGTATACACATAAATGTGTACCGGTAATCACGCACACATATACAAACGTAAAGTTAAATTAATCCCAATCTCAAATTAATTATCAATCAATCCAGGACTAACCCAAGATTCAGCTCAAAATAGTCAACAGGTAAACCAGAAAAGGAAAAATGTTTCATTTCAAAAATGTTAATAGTTCAAAAAAAGCTGCAACTAAAAAAAGTCTCAGATAATCAGAGTATGGGCAGAGTCCTGCTCATCTGTTCCTCACCTCATGTAAAGAAAAGTTTAGTGTAAACAGAAACAAAGCCAGTGCGGGAACAGCGCATTGGTGTCAGCAATACGCTTCCGTACATTGCTCATCAGTCAAAGAAAAGTTTAAATATTACTTGCGCTGTGAAGCTTGAAAGGTGTCACTGAACTTCTGCGCCTCCTCCACAGAGCCCAACCACTTTCTGTGTCCATCAGGTAAAGTCACGCGAAGTCGAGCAGGAAAAAGCAGAGCAGGTTTTAGACCCAGAGAATACAGTGCGGACATCACGTCCTTATATTCCACTCGCTGGTTGAGGACTTCTGGGCTGTAGTCTTCCACGATCCGCACTGGTTTCCCCTGGTATTCAAGCCTGCCTCTGCGTCGAGCTTCCCGGATCAGCAGCTCCTTAACCTGGACCCGGTGCACTCGCAGGATAACCGGGCGCGGCCGCTGGTCCGAGGCGGGTTTCGGAGCGAGAGTTCTATGAGCCCGGTCCAGTTCGGGTGGAGAAGGAAGCGTGTCACGCCCGAAGATGTCGCACAGCAGGTTGGAGAAAAAGTCTGTGGGACGTCCGCTTTCAATAGATTCCGGTAAACCCAGCACACGAATATTCTGCCGTCTGCTTCGATTTTCTAAATCCGCCAGTTTAGATCTTAATCTGGTGTTTTCCTCTTGGAGAGTTGAGCAGGTGTTTTCCACCTCCGACATGCGCTGGCTCAGGTCGTTAGTGACAAGTTCCAGTGATGAGACACGCTGGCCGTGTTCCTCCACCGCGAGCCGGGTCTGGTCCAATTTGAGATCCAGCTGGTGGAAAGTTTGTTTGAATTCAGCTGACAGCGCGGCGCGGTGTTCCTCCAGCAGTGAGGTAATTGCCTCGAGGGTTAGGCCAGCGTCATCGTCCTTCTTCGATCTTGCCGACCTCTGAGACATTTTTTAATCCAAAATCTTCAAAAGAGATACTTGATGGACGTTGTGTGCGTGATGATAGGAAAAAATATTACATATAGAGGGCTTGGTGGTACTAAAAAATAAATTTTACCCGGAGCACTGGCAAGTGCGACTCACTCCATCTCACGACCACACCCCCCCTCGTTTGACACAAATAAACCCACACTCCCACATCTCTGCATTTTAAACAGAATTGGTGTGCACAACTGTACACTTTTAGTTAAAAATGGCATTTTTAACGTTTTTCTGTGTACAACTAATAACTCCGGTTTATTTTAAATAAGGGAATATTTAAAATAACAAATTACAAACATCTCTCATTAATTTGGAGAAATTTCAAAACAAAGATGGGATATGACAATTATGATGAAGCTTTACAGCTGCTCACAGCAAAGCTTGAATCGCTAAGGCAAAATAACATTCGCAGAAGAGAAGAATTTCACTAAGAAAAACTTGAGTTAAAACGTGAGATTAGACATTGTCTGTAACAACAGACATAAATACAAGATGTCATTATACTTAGTCTGTGGCTCTTTAGCTTAAATATAGTTACCAGATAGATTGAGAGGGATAAGAAAATAGGAAGAGAGCTGGAGAGATGGTTTAAAGGAAATTGTCTTGAGCATGTTACCAGAAGTGACACTTCCCATCAGATTTCTGCTGAAATCCAGGTACGTTTGTAAACAGCTCTTTACCTTTGACGACTAGTCTGATAAAGAGATGACACCAGCCTTTCAGGCGTACAGAATCGTTGCAGGTCCAGCACGTCCAAACCGGTTCTCGTTTACGTTTCAACGTCTCCTGGGATCCGCGTCGATCATCAGAAAATGTTTTCAGCTCCTGGTTGACTTCAAGAGAACTTATTCCAGAAAGAAATTTAATTCAAAGTTCTGAGCTTGTATGCTCGGTTCTAAGTGGACTAATAACAAGCATGTTATCAGCCTTTACTGAAGACGAAGGTCCTTAGCTCTTGACCAAACGTACCACAGCTTGAAGAGAAAGTTCACATCTCTCCTTCCTCACAGGAACTAACAGTTTCAGCAAACTTAGAACCCTTAGTAGAAGATCTGAGATGAGAGAGCCTTGTCTCTTTCCCATTGGTCCAAAAAGAACCAGTCGAGCAGTTCACTTGTTATCACGATTCAAGGTGAAATTCAGAGCAGAGTAAAAATGTTTTGGAAAAGACAGTACTGGAGTCATTCTCATGAAAACAACAGATTAACTGTCTTCTGCCTTTCTAAACAAAACGGTCGGGTCTCTTTGACCTGAGCACTCAACTTTCACACAGCAGTGGACACAGTGATGTTTCACATTACAGAATAACAGCATAAAAGCACACATCATGAAAATGACAAAATGTTATTCTTTTGATTACATTAGAATAAAATTAAAGAAGCCAATAGTCTCTTTTGGTGACTATGTTCTCAGATTACAACTAATGGAATAATTTGTAGTAAATGTCTTGCTTTACTGAGAGGTCAGTAAAGGTCATCTCTGGAACAGTTCAAAAATACAAAGGTGTATCAGAGTGGGCACGGTCATGCCCACTACACTGACAAAGTTTCATGCACACTCCTCTCACAATGGGATTTAGTGCTCGTGCTGTGCACACTGTATAAACACCCATTCGAGCCCCTGGATCAGGTGTCACTAAAAATGTTATCTTTCAAGACAGCTCTGCTGTTAGCTTTGATGTCAGCAAAGAGGGTAAGCAACCTCTCGGCCCTATTGGTTGCCCCCTCCTGTCTTAGAATCCAGGGCGATTAGAGCTCAGCGGTGCTGGCGCAAACCCTGCTTTTATTTATAAACAGTTCTTTCAGATCCAGAATTATAATGTTGGATGGGTTCTCTCCCTCTCTACACCTTTCTGAAGAGGAGGTTCAATCTCTGTCCTGTTTGTGTGCTTGCTTGTTACGTGAGACATACAACTGCTCTGCGTAAATCCGATTGGCTGTTCACCCATTACAGTAATCAGTCACAGCGACAACCTCACTGGTTATGCAAGACTATTTCTTTAGCTTATTTAACAGCAGGCCTTTCCACCCCTGATAGACTTGGGGCTTATTCCACCAGAGGGATTTCAACCTCCATGGCACTGCATGGCGGTGTGTCTGTACAGGACATCTGTTCTGCAGCTTCCTAGTCATCACAGACTTCTTTCATCTGCTTTTATCTGCGTGAGGTCTCCAAGTCGTCTCTGTCACACTCGTTTCTCAGAACTTTATCAGAGTGACGTCAATTTTGTGCTCACATTTTCCCTTCAGCTTTTCACACTTAAAACCTTGAGTAATCCGAGTACTCGGTTTTCAGTTTGTGATAAGGAATATATGTCTGTTATGACATTTATCAGGTGATTGGGTTAACAGCACGTAGTCACAACAGAGGGATTAGTCAGATTGTGTTGAGCAGGTTCTTGGTTATGCGCTCTTGGGTTCAGATGGATCCAGTGAGGCATGAACTAGATCCTGCTTTGCCTTTAACCCACTAGGGCATGGCTTAAAGGGTAAGCCCACAAGAAATAGAATGTAGGTTACGAATTGTAACCACAGATTCTATGATTGTGGGTGCATCCCTTTAAGCACTGGGCCTCACTGGCTCTCAGGTGGCTGAAGAAAGATTATCTATTTGGGAACCACGCCATGGACTTGCACACCATTTATGCAGTCTAGGGTGGGGCCCACACAGTGGGTGGGCATGGACTTGAGTTTTCAGTGTTGGTGCGATGCACGCAAAGGGGTACGCACTAGGGCGTGGCTTAAAGGGCTGCACCCACAATTCATACAATCTGTGGTTACAACTCGTAATCTACATCGTAGCAGCAGTCAGCCAACCAAACTATAACAGCAATAAACAACGAACATGGAACTGCATGCCACGACAATGCTAAAATTAATACATTCATCCATTATCTTTTACCCGCTTCTTCCATTTAGGGTTACGGAAGTTGCCGTAACCATGTCCAGCAATCACTGTGCGAGAGGCGGGGTACATCCTGGACAGGTTGCAAGTCCATCACAGGGCCACATAGAGACAAATGAGACAACCTTTCACTCGCTCACTCACACATAGGGACAATTTAGAGTTACCAATCAGCCTAACATGCATGTTTTTGGTCTGTGGGAGGAAACTGGAGTACCCGGAGAAAACCCACGCATGCACAGAGAGAACATGCAAACTCCACCCAGAAAGGCCCCTGGACCGAGATTTGAACTGGGAACCTGCTCACTAAGAGGCAGCAGCTCTACCAGTTGTGCCACCGTGCAGCGAAATTAATAAGTTTTAGTAAATTTTATCAGTCTTATACGACCGAGTCACCAGCAAATCTATCAGATATGGAGAATTTTTTGGAGACCTTGAACTTCCTTCATTGAATCCTTATCTTGTCGAGGACGTATAGAGGGAGTTCTCTCTAGCCGAGATAAACTCCACAATCAACGTTATGCTGAATGAGAAATCCCTTGGACCAGATGGCTTTCCATTTGTTTTTTAAGGTTTTCAAGTCCACTCTCACCCTCATTAAGGTCTGTGTTTGAGGAGCCACTTGCTGTGCAGACATTGCCATTGTACATGCTTCAAGCTGTAATCTCGTTGATATCCAAGAAAGATAAAGACCCTCTAGATTAAAACTCATATAGACCCATATCACTTTTAAATACTAATTTTAAAATTCTTGCAAAGGTCCTAGCAAAACAACTTGAGCGGGTGGTCCCCACAATCCTTTCGCCTGATCAGACTGGGTTTGTAAAAAACCGTCAGGCCTTTTTCAATGTTAGGCATCTGCTTGATGTGCTTAACACCCCTAGTCCACCCGGACACACCTGTGATTAAGTCATTCTTTCATTAGATGTGGACAAAGCATTTTACTGGGTGGAGTGAGACTACTTCTTTGAGACTTTAAAGTTATTTAAATTTAGCCCCAAATTCATGATGTGGTTGAGGCTGATTTATACCTCCCCAATGGCGGTGGTCCACACTAAAGGCCGAGATACACTGAAGCAGACTCCGTACACGCGCGTATACGCGCATATTTTGTGCGTATGTTTTTGCTGCTATACTTCAAGAAACTATCAGCTTTCAAACGCTCTCGTTCTCCTTGTTGTAATATGAGCAGCAGCACACGCAGGGACTCAACTGAGCTCGCTGATTGGTCACTTGCTGACACGCCTACTGAATTGATTGACAGCGCTCAGTCAGCTGAAAAGTGAAACCTAGTTGAAAGTGAAACCTTTAACATGAGCAGCTCGCTGGACTTCTGCGGTGTTCTGATGCGGTGTTTCTACTATATATGTTATAAAAAGTTCTCTCAGAAATAAAAATAATAACAGGGAGCGCTTTTCCTGCAGCACACAGCCCACCAGGGAATTTAAAACATCGCGCACCCAGGTAGGACCTGAATTCATTCATTTCAATCATCGAGTGAACGGAGGAAGAAGCGGTTACTTGACTTTAGGCAAAAAAACAAAAGAAAAGGCCCGATCAGCGATAAAGAAGGGGAATTTATTTCATTTGTGTAACATACAAAACAGTCCGGCGCCGGGAAGTTTATGGTCAGACACCGCGTATCGCGCACGCGGATCGCGTATGCGTAGTAAAAAAATACTTTTGCGCGTACATGCCCTGAGGGGCTACGCAGGGCTACGCTTTTGCCTTGGCGTACCGTGAGGACGCTCGAGTGTATCTCGCCCTTAACTAACATATCCTCCTATTTTGAACTGGAGTGAGGTATGAGACAGGGATGTCCGCTTTCACCACTTCTATTTGCATTAGCAATAGAACCGCTGGCGATAACTTTGCAGCAGAACCCAACCCAACCATTAAGGGGATAAATCGACTAGGTACAGAACACAAAGTCTCTTTGTATGTGGACAACATGCTTTTTTATATGTTAGACCCTCTTACCAGCATCCCTGAATTATTTACTTTGCCTAAAAAATAAAATTAAAAAATAAAATCGGGAAAATATCTGGCTATAAGGTTAACCTTCAAAAGAATTAACTGATGCCTATGACCTCCATAGAAAATAAAAATTTGGGCACCATACCCTTTACAATTAGTTTTAAAAAAAATGTATATACCTTGGGATCTTGGTAACTCGATACCATAAGAACCTCTACAAAAACCAATTATCTACCTCTCTTGGCCAACCTTAAACAGGACATTGCTAGATGGCAGTCCCTGTCTCACATTCTGGGGAGCAGAATAAACTCCTGTAAAAATGAATATCCTACCTAAATAAATAATAAACAAATGTCACATTTTTGTCATCTGTGTATGTTTCCCATACAAGACAAAATTTGTCTCTGCATTTAACCCAACCAGGTGGTGCAGTGGGCAGCCATAGAAAGCGCCCGGGGAGCTGGGGAAATAGGTGTGCACTCATAGACACCCCAAGGTACGCAGTGGCTGGGGTTCGAACCTGGGTCTTTCGGGTCCCAAGTCTATATTTCAGAATCTGCCAATCTTTCTTACTAAATCCTACTTTACCAATCTGAACATAAGATATCAGTGTTTATTTGGAATAAAAAGCATCCACAGATTACCAGGAGGGTCCTGCATATACCCCTTTTAGACTTGGAAGCATGTCACTTCCTAACTAAATGCACCATTATCGGGCAGCTAATATCAGAGCTCTTTTATTCTGTTGGGTAGGGACACCCCTTCTCCTAGTTTGGTGGCCTTGGAAAAGGCCTCAATTAGATCCAGCTCTCTTTCTGCATTACTCTGCTCTCGGCTGCCCTTGAAACAATCAATATTCATTCATTCATTCAACCTTTATTTAGACTGGTTCATCTCATTGAGCCTTGGGGACTCATTTAGAAGAAAGGCCTGAATCAACTAACACTTCTAACCCAATTGTGATCTGGGCGGTTAAGATTTGGAATCAGTTCAGGGGGGCATTTAACTCTACAGAGTTACTGTTTTGGGCACCTGTGTCAAATAATCATATGTTTACAGTTGATATAGCTTTTGACATCTGGGTCTTGGGGGGAAGTGAATTTACTGTGTGATCTCTATGTTGATGGTAGTTTTGCCTCTTTTGAACAACTGGTACAGAAGTTTAATATTCACAAGACACATTTTTTTAGATATCTGCAGCTGAGACATTTTGTGAGATCTAACGATGACGGTTTGTACCCCCATAAACATTTTGTGGCTAAGATTTTGGAAAGCATGTCTGATACCAAGGGGACCCTCAGCAAAATGTATACACTGCTCAGTTCATACCATGAGTCCAGTCTGGACTCCCTTAAACTGAAATGTAGGCAAGCCGATTTACCCTGTTGGCATGCACACAGCTGGATATCTCATCGACTTGGAAGACTTGATGATGTGTCTATCTCTGCTGTTATCTGTGGATCTTAAGGACACATATTTAATTGGATTTATGACAACTGGTTCCTGCTTTTTGGATTTGGCTGGTTCCTGGTCTATCAACACATAAGGAAGACGTCGGCAGTAAATCTGGACGTGGTCAGGTTGCCTGCCTTACATGATGGCTTGGTTCATGTCTCGAGAACACAGACCTTTGGCTGGATGGATAAGATCTCGAGGATTTTCTCAGGCACGTTCCATTGGTATGGTCATTTTAATTTGGACATTTCGGAAGCGAGTGGACCGACACATACTGAAGGTAGATGTCATTAAAGTTCAGTCTGTCCCCAAAACAATCGTGTTTATCTGACATTCAGCTCCCCGACTGGCCTTGACAGGCCATCTCATCTCAGCACGCCTGTAGAAGTTTTTGTAAACCCGACGCTCTCACCCCTCCCAAACTGAGGAATTCCACGGACTTTTCAAAGAAGCCCAGCTGAATAAACATTCTGTCATCATTTCAGGACTCTGGATTTGCCTCTGGCCATCCTCGAAGGAAGAAGGTTGAAGTACCGGTAATTTGTTCCATCCCAATGGCTCATTCGCGAACCACGACATTGACCTTCTCTCTCTAGCCCCGCTAGAGAAACAAAGGGTCACTAATCTGGGGGTGATAATGGACCCTTCCTTGAAACTTAACAGTCACGTAAACGTGATTGTTAAATCCTGTTGTTTTTTTCAGATGAGGTGGATGTCTAAGCTGAAGCCCATACTGTCCAAAAAGAACCTTGAGACAGTGATCCATGGCATG
Source organism: Garcialebias charrua (assembly GCA_038048925.1). Classification (NCBI taxonomy): domain Eukaryota; kingdom Metazoa; phylum Chordata; class Actinopteri; order Cyprinodontiformes; family Rivulidae; genus Garcialebias; species Garcialebias charrua. The sequence continues at coordinate 9,163 of JBBPBX010064529.1, read as the reverse complement.
GGCAGCACGGTGGCACAACTGGTAGAGCTGCTGCCTCTCAGCGAGAAGGTTGCCGGTTCAAATCCCGGTCCGGGGGCCTTTCTGGGTGGAGTTTGCATGTTCTCCCCGTGCATGCGTGGGTTTCCTCCGGGTACTCCGGTTTCCTCCCACAGACCAAAAAACATGCATGTTAGGCTGATTGGTGACTCTAAATTGACCCTAGGTGTGAGTGTGAGAGTGGATGGTTGTTTGGTGTGAGTGAGACAGGTCCCTCTTGTAAATGAGTCCCCGTGACTCAACGAGGCTAGCCTGTATAAATAAAGGTTGAATGAATGAATGAATGAATGGCATTCATAGCATCTAGGCTTGATTACTGCAATGCACTTCTGTTTGGAATCAGTCAGTCCTCCATTGCACGTCTACAACTGGTCCAAAATGCTGTAGCCTGATTTTTAACTGGTACAGGCCATAGGGAGCATATCACACCAGTTTTGGCCTCCCTGCACATTCACCTTCGGATCCAGTTCAAAATACTCATGTACGTTTTAAAATAACAGAACGGTTCCGCCCCATCTTATCTCACTGATCTTCTGCAGCCATATGTCCCACTCTCTGAAGTCAGCGAGCAGACCAGATGCTTCTTTCAGTTCCAGAAACTCGTCATAAGTTCAGAGGTGACAGGGCTTTCTCCATTGCAGGTCCAAGATTGTGGAATGAGTTGCCACTGAGTGTCAGGCAGGCTCCCACACTCAGTCTTTAAAGATCCACTGACGTAATTTTTCTACTATTCATCAAATTGCTCAAAATATATATATATTATCATTTAAATATGTTAATTTTTGCAAACAAAATGATAAATCACTTTAATTTTGCTTTAAAAGTGATTTTGAACTTCAAGCCGTGTTTAATCATGGGAAATCCGTTTACACCTGAACGCACCATCTGTGATGTAATGTGCAGAGTGAGAGGCAGAGGGCTCCAGTCTCTTCAATAGCAGACATTTTAAAACCTGACTAATTTAGCAATCTAGGTGAAGATTTAAGCTATTTGTCTTCATTTTGGGAAGCAGAAAATAGTTTGGGTGATGGAACAAGAAACAGCAGGATCTAATTTAGATCTGATGCCGTATCAGACTTACTTTTATGTGAGCTGCTCATACCGTGACAAGCCAAGAGCTCTGCCTCAACTCTGCACATGACATCACAGATGGTGCGTTCGGGTGTAAACGGATTTCCCATGATTAAACACAGCTTGAAGTTCAAAATCACTTTTAAAGCAAAATTAAAGTGATTTATCATTTTGTTTGCAAAAACTAACATATTTAAATGATAATATATATATATTTTGAGCAATTTGATGAATAGTAGAAAAATCACGTCAGTGGATCTTTAAGTCTAGCTTGAAAACCCACTTCTATTATCTTGCCTTTAACACAGTGTGATTTGTTTTGATCCTCTCTGTACTCGACATCTCTGAATTTTTGAAAGTCCATCAGCTCGGCAGAGATTTACGATCTGCCAGTCAACACCTGCTGGAGGTGCCTCACTCAAGGTACAAACAATGAGGAGACCGGTCATTTTCTGTTGCTGCCCCAAAAGCCTGGAATAGTCTCCCCTTTGAACTGCGTGCCATCTCTGATCTGACTCTGATCTGAAAACCAGACTGAAGACCCACTTGTTTAAAAAAGCTTTCAGTGTGTAACTTTTATTACTTTTGGTATTTTAGTATTTGGTATTTTTATTTTCACTGCCTCCTTTTATTGCTGCTGTTTTTATTTTCACTGATTTATTGTACCTGTTTTTATCTTTTCTATCCTGTTAAGCAACTTGGTCAATGCAAGGCATTGTAAGAAGGTGCTATACAAATAAAGTGTATTATTATTATTATTATTATTATTATTATTATTATTATTATTATTATTATAATAAAGTGTTGGCCATTTTAGTTAGTTTCTGCTGCTATTTGTATCTATATTTTTATTTTATGTTTTCCTGTCCGCTGTGCTTGTCCGTTTCTATTGTACATCACTTTGGTTGGCCTTGTTGCTGTTTTAAATCTGCTATTTGTAACTTTTCTAACAAT
>JBBPBX010064528.1:0-11996 GCA_038048925.1 Garcialebias charrua | reverse complement strand
TGGTGGGCGAAATCCAGATTGAAACTCTTCATAAATGTTGTTGTTGGACAGGTGAGAGTGAAGTTGACTAGCAACAGTTTTTTCAAGGATCTTGGAGATGAAGGGCAGATTGGAGATCGGACGAAGATTACTGAAGTTGGTGAAGTCAAGACCTGGTTTCTTGATGATGGGGGTGATGGCAGCAGATTTGAAGGCTGTGGGAACAATGCCAGAGGTTAGGGAGGAGTGGATGATATTAGTGATGATAGGGAGCAGAGACGGGAGACAGGATTTAACAAGAACTGTGGGGAATGGGTCAAGTTGACAGGATGAGGACTTGGACTTGCTGATAATTTCAGCAATGTTATCAGCAGAGGGGAGGGAGAAGACAGAGAAAGGGAGGGAGGGGGGAGTTCAACAAGGATGCTGGGGGCAGTATTTGGTCCAAGTTAGTTATGAATTGAAATAATCTTTTTGTTGAAATATGACATCAAGGAGTTGCAAAATTCTGTGGAAACCATGTGAGAGGGCAGGGAGTTAGGAGATGAGACAGAACGGTGAAGGAGAGAGAACAATGTTTTTGAATTACCAACATTAGAACAAACCTACTATGTGTTACGTTTTGGTACCAAAAGTTTAGCATATTGATTTAATATACTAAAAACATTTTAGATTAAAGCCCGTGTAAAGTGAAATTAAATGTGTGTTTTGAGTTTGTCACATGGCATAAATATGTGTTATTAATCACCCATATAAATCTGACTGATTAAAAACATTGTTTTCCTTATAAAATTAAGTCTCAAAAATAATGAAAAAACATAATTGTGCCCTGGTCTGAAACGCTGGGGGCGTGTCAGCGTGTGGGCGTGGTTTCAGCGCAGTACTGCACCCGTGTCCTGCACCCTGAAGATGTTTGCGAAGGCTGGCAGCCTAATAGGAGTTCTCCAGCCCTACTCATTTGAACCTCCAGATAAAAATATAGGAAACCAAAGAGGTCAGTGAAAAGCAATTGTCAGCAAAATATTCGTCAAACTTTTTATTTTCTTAGAATGTGAGCACACAATGTGAAATCACACAGATACATAACAGCAGCTGTGCGCGGGGGACGTGAGGTCCACTCTGTTTGTCAGTGGCTGTGCGCGGGGGACGTGAGGTCCACTCTGTGTGTCAGTGGCTGCGCGCGGGGGACGGTGAGGTCCACTCTGTGTGTCAGTGGCTGCGCGCGGGGGACGTGAGGTCCACTCTGTGTGTCAGTGGCTGCGCGCGGGGGACGTGAGGTCCACTCTGTGTGTCAGTGGCTGCGCGCGGGGGACGTGAGGTCCACTCTGTGTGTCAGTGGCTGCGCGCGGGGGACGTGAGGTCCACTCTGTGTGTCAGTGGCTGCGCGCGGGGGACGTGAGGTCCACTCTGTGTGTCAGTGGCTGCGCGCGGGGGACGTGAGGTCCACTCTGTGTGTCAGTGGCTGCGCGCGGGGGACGTGAGGTCCACTCTGTGTGTCAGTGGCTGCGCGCGGGGGACGTGAGGTCCACTCTGTGTGTCCGTGGCTGCGCGCGGGGGACGTGAGGTCCACTCTGTCTGTCCGTGGCTGACAGAGATCAAGTAAATAAAATAAATAAAATAAAGTCACCAAGCGGGTGCCCTGACCATTGCGACATCCAGGGAAGATGCAGGAACGAGGCATAATTGATTAGCTAGCTAACAATGAACAAAATATCTATGCTATTGCTATCTGATGCTATCTGCGATTCGCGAGTGAATGGCTCCACCGATGCGAAGAACGAATTTATACGGCTGGAGCTGCAGGGGGTGGGGCTTTAGACCGCGTGACGAAACGCGGTCACATTTAAACCACGCCTAAAAAATCCTGAAGCAGACATATCTTTAAACAAAGTTTGATCTATAACTCCAAAATTAATTGAGCTACAATTTTGAGACTTTTTACTCATTTACAAGATTACAATTATGACATTTATAATGTTTATTGAAGAAAATATTGAAATTCACTTTACACGGTCTTTAAGTGTTTGTTGTTGTTGTTCTCCTGCAGGACAAACAGGATTGTTTGACCTTCAGTTTTATTTCTAACTGTCTTTATTTGCTTGTCTTCCTGTTTCAGTGGGTTTGTCAGTTTTGCACCTATTTAAATTACTCTCCGGCTACAATGTGTGAAATGTGCGACCTGGCTCGTCCAGAGCCTGCACCCCTCCCAATCAAGCTCCGCCCCCCCTCACCTGTCAGACGAGTCCCTGCTCTGCCCGTCAAACCCAAAGAACTGGCTCCTAAGAACCTGGACTCCCAGAGGCAGAGGCTGATGAAGGAGGAAGGACTGAAGTTGATTCAGCTCATAAGAGCAAGTGCCCTTCATGACATGTGTCGATCTCTTCACATAAACCTGCAGCGACGTGTGTGTGAGAGTTATTTTGTCTTGTTTGTCTGCGTCAGGTCGGGGAGAAGAAAGGCCTGAGTCCAGAGGAGGTCTGCACAAGCATGAGGGTTACCGGGGAGAGTAGCACATTGTCCTGCAGCTGGATGAAGACCGAGCTCCTTCTAATCTTAGACCAGATCAGGATGCTGGCGGCAGCATCCTTCCTTCAGTGTGTGTCTGACAAGGCATTAGCTGTCAGTACACGGCTTCTAGTGCACATTTAAAACATGCACGCACGCATGTCACACTCTGTTGTGTCTTTTGTTGCTGATAAATTCTCCTCTACTGCAGAACGTGTCCAAAGAAGACCCACCTGGTGCCGACTCATCAGACGTTAAAAGTGCACTTCAGTTATCCAGAGCTGAAGCCAAGCGGGCCTGGTTGTCCACAGAGGGACACACTGACAGGGCAGTGAGACAGGCGCTGAGAGACAGACGGGCCAAGGTAAATGGAATAAAGACATTTCAACAGCATGCAAATGCTGAGTCAGCACTAAAAGTATTTTTATTCAGGTTTACAATTTTCTGTACATATCCTGAAATTTAACTACTTCAGAATAATACGAACTACGGTATTTTAATGGTCATGTGTCAAAACGTTCAGCTTGTTCAGGACATTAGGACTATAAGTTCTGGCGTTCATGACTATTGTACTTTTTGAATGATTGAATTTAATTTAATTTAATCGCATAATAATTTCTATAAATCTTTCAAACACTTTGTTCTCTGAAAATACTTCAGAACACTGGCTTCATCTGTCTTTTCAGACTTTCTTGTCTCCTTATGCATCATTATGCCTTCTATGTATTTTTTTCCTTGTGTCTTTATTACTGTATGTCTCTATGTAATTTTTTACATTTTCTAGTTTCCTTGTCTCCTTTTGTTATTGTTTGTGTCATTTGATGTCTCCCTTTTGATATTTTATTTTTGATGTATCCTTTGGATGTCTCCTTTTTAGGGGCCGTTTACATGGCACATATTTTGAGTGAAACCGCACCTTTCTCTCTGCGGTTCTGCCGACCGTTTACACGACACCACTGGACACCTCTTTGAATCCGAATGTTTCTGAATCCACCTTCCAGAGTGGAGGTTTTTCGCTGACTCCCCGTTGATAACATACACATCTTCTGCTGAGCTTTTGTGTGAACCACATGCGCGCAGCACGCGCGCACAGACGGCATTAACAATGGCGGCGGACACACACACCGCATTCTGAACTACGACTGATGGAATATATTTTGAGTCTCATATTTAATTAATCTATAGCTGCATCTGTGCTGGAAGAGACACAGTCTGATCCAGTTCTAATATCACTGTTTATTGAATGAGGCAGGCAGATATTTCACGTGTCACGCTGCACTATAACATACTAAATGTGCTAAATAATAACAGTTTAACAATAATAAACATTATTAATGTTAGTGTGGGAGATATATAAAGTTATCTGAGCTAAATGAAGCTATTTGGACTCAATTTATGTCATTTAAACGATGCGTAACATGTTGCGTGTTATTAAAGTTAAAAGTGAAGATACCAGGTTAATTTATTTATTTATTTATTCAACACCACAAACTGTATGCCACAAACACTGATAATTAAACTGAACACTATTAAAAACACGTTAACCGAACTGTAACTACAAAATACGTTAATGAACTGGACTTTGTTCTGTTTTCATCCTGGACACTGGACCCACGTCCAAACTGGTCCGCCTGTTGGAAGGACAGCTTCTCGACCTCGCAGGAAAAAAACTCAGTTGGTTGTTGTGTGTGATCAAAGTAAACGGAAGCAAACATTATTGCCGTATTTTCCGGCCTATAAGTCGCAGTTTTTTTTACTAAGTTTCATGTCCTGCGACTTATGACTTATGGGGCGAAGCGACATATTTATGGATTTTTTCCCATATTTTTAGACGAATTTTTGGCTGAGATATGACCGTTTCCGTTCATTCTGACGAAAAAAATGGAGCAGTACCACTTTCGGCTGCTAGGGTCCACCGACCGTTCCCAGCTCATGTGTCTGAAAAAAGCCTCCTCTGCTCGGACTCACTCTGTCGCAGCCCGGCCTCCTGAACTCTGGAGGTAGGTCTGAACTAGTGTTTGTTAGCAAAATAGATCAAGAACCACAAGACAGATTTTCATTAAACTTACAGAAAGTAATCACTGGATGGACATTTACAACCTATTAGTTGTAGGAGATGTTTGAGCTAAAATTTGATTTATTTATAATTTATTTTCGTGACCGTTTGGAAGACGTCAAAGCGAAACAATTTAAAGCCAGCAGATTTGACCATTACGTGAATTTATTAAGCAACGGTTAAGCTCAGAAACACTTGTGCTATAATGTCAGCTAACAAATATATTTTTTAAGAGTTTATCTTGCTAAATTTTAAAGAAATGAAGCATATCCGCTCACTGCACGTGCACGTGGCGAAACTACTTTTTAAAATCCAGCAGATTTGACCATTTCGTGAATTTATCAAGGAACGGTTAAGCTCAGAAACACTTGTGCTATAATGTCAGCTAAGAAATATATTTTTTAAGTGTTTATCTTGCTAAATTTTAAAGAAATGCATTGGTCCCACCCGCGCGCATGCACGTAGCGAAACTACTTTTTGAATCCAGCTGATTTGACCATTACGTTCATTTATTAAGGAAAAGTTCAGCTAAGACACATCTTTGCTATAATTTTCAGCAAACAAATAATTGTTTTTACCGTGTTAATCTTGTAATAATAATAATAATTTGTCACATTTGTCATCTGTGTATGTTCCCATACTAAATTGTAAAGTCTTTCCGTGCTCGCTCGCTCCTGTGGCCGCCACATGCAGCAGGGCGGTGATGCATAACATACGTGACGCGCCAGCCGTGACGCATAATAGATTTGACGTATACGGAGGTGCAACACGTTTATGGATTTTTCCACTTAATTGGACATAATTGGACTAATGCGACATAGTGCAACTTTTTACCCGGAATATATGGCAAGAACGTTGATTTACCTGCTGTAAATCAGCTGATCACAGACTAAAGTCCGACATCGTCGACTCGGTTCTGGTCCACTCAGCGACCGGTGTGGATCTTGTTAGATTAAGCGGGTCCCGCTCTGCGTCAAATCTGTCGACTCTTATCCAAAATTCAGCTTTAACTTGTTGTTAAGTTGTTGTTAGTTGAACTTTTAGCCCAGAGGAAAGCAGACTGAGGCAGCGTGCATGCGCATTAGGTGAAGGTTCAAAAATTCACAGCGCCATCTAATGACCCGGCATGGTAACTACAGCAGATTCATGAGGGCGGGGGATTCCTGCACATGCATGTAAACACAGAATTTGTCCGTGTCAACGCAGATCTTTTCCTAAAATTAACATAAAAAGAAAACAAGTTTCCCCCCATTGTGTCCGTGTAAACAGGGCCTTATTGTAGGAGTTGTCCTTTCCCTGGTCTCTGTCTCCCTCTAGTGGCCTATATTTATCTGCTCCCCCTCCGTCTGCACCTGTGATGTTTCACATGTTCTGTGTCAGTCTCATGGGCGCAGTTGGGGGGGGGGACGGGGGGGACATGTCCCCCTCAGATTTAGTGACCCTAATCAGTCCCTTCCTCTTTCCCTGATAGGACGAGAAACATCTCCGATCAAAACTGATGATGAACTTCTGTTAGTTCGCTGATTCTCCAACAGAGCAGCTGCAGCGGACAGCTCACTCCCCCCTCCCTCCTTTTTCTCTGTGACACACAGCGCAGAGCGATGTGCAGCGCGCACACACACACATGGGTTTGTTCCTATTCTAATGGGGACTTCGCATTGACTTCCATTCATTTACCAGTCATTTCTACAACCTGACCCACCAACAGTAGTTTTCCAAACGGGGACAGACAGGGCTTTTTGTCCCCATAAGGAACAATGGATTCTCAACACTGGGCTGTGTGCACCTGCACCGGGCAATTTGTCCCAACTACGTAGCAAACACACACACACACACACACACACACACACACACACACACAGGCTGCAAGCGTCGCGCTGCGTTGAGCTGCCTCCTTCTGCAGCAGCATAATAAACAACGAGTTGAAACAAGTGCAGCCAGGCTTCAGTTGGAAGAGACTCCTCTGATGTCCAGCTTTTGGTAAACTTTATTCTTCAATCTTCACAGAACCAGAAAATAAGTTAAAATTTTCCCCAATGATGTTTTTTCCTACTGAAAGTTTGTGCAGTTAGCTAGCTAGACCAGGTGATCCATCAGCTAGCTACCTTAGGTTAGCTATTAACTTAAATTCAGTGATGACATTAATAAATCTATTATTGTGCTGTTTTTAATCATTCATCCATCAAGATATTTTCTTGACTTTTTAAAGCTAACTGACTGAGCTCAGGTGGCAGTAAAAAAAAACAAATATCCATCTCCATCTCTCTTGATGTAGGAGCTCAGAAAGACAGAGGCTGAGTCAGAGGCAGCACTCAGCACGTAGGGACAGAGTTCTGTCAGGTGAGTGATAAAGGTGCTGGGCAGTGTTAATTTTGACAGCTATTTTTAATTTAGTTTTAGTCTTAGTCATGTGACTAAAACATCATTTAGTTTTAGTCATTACTTAGTCATCAGAATTTTTTTTGTTTTAGTCTAATTTTAGTTGACAAATCAATGAAAACATTTAGTCGACTAAATCTACAGTCAATTAAGTCGACTAAGTTATACATAGTAAAAACTTTTCATCAATTCTCTGTAGTTACTAAAACAAAACAATGTTTTAACCATAATATTAATCTTAATATGCAATACATACAACAACAAATAAAACTTTTTTCAAACATTATTTGTCTAACCTTGCTTTTAACAGTAAAACTACAAGCAGTACTTGAATCCAGTGTTAATTTTGACAGCTATTTTTAATTTAGTTTTAGTCTTAGTCATGTGACTAAAACATCATTTAGTTTTAGTCATTACTTAGTCATCAGAATTTTTTTGTTTTAGTCTAATTTTAGTTGACAAATCAATGAAAACATTTAGTCGACGAAAATAATTAGTCGACAAAATTAACACTGGTGCTGGGCAGTTGTGAATTAAATATAAAGTGTTTGCTCAAATTAGTATTTATTTTTAGTATATTCTAGTCAGTTGGGCAAACTTCATGAAACAAATGACTGATCTAAAGACAAACTACAGAATTAACAACTTTATTTAAGTCTCATTTCTAGGAAGTGGTAGAAATAGTTTTTCATAATTAGAACTTGATGTTTAAATAAAAGATCTATAAATAAATATCTCAGTTCATCCATCAAAAGCTTTCTAATCAGTTCCAAATATACATGTATCAGTTTTTCTGAATATTTACATACAGGTTAACAAAACTGAAAAAACAGTTATAGTTTTTGTAACCCTTTTTTGGCACAGTTTCATTTTATGTTCATGATTTCATGTCAGTTTGTTATGAGTGGGCCTATCACTAAATCAGGAAAGAAATGCCTCCTAAATTCACTGTTGGTGGTTATCAATATCACTTTTTTTCATTGGGTAAAGTTATTATAATTTATAAACATGCATTTGAGTGCCATCATTGCTTGGCACAATGACATGTTGTGTTACAAATAAAACTAAATCAAGAATAAACAATATTAAAGTAAATGATGATTTGTGTCTCATTAATTGTATTACTCTCCAGGGTCCTACAGAGGAACCCCTTGCTACCCTCACAGCACAGCAATCAGGTGATTGCAAAAAAGAAAATGAAGAAGCAAAAAACAATTACAGCATTTTTTTAAAAAACAAACAATGTAAGTAGTCAAAACCACACTTGTTGCCTGCTGACTTTACCAGGAATGTGGAAGATAACTGTTTTGCAATGTTAAGTAGCTTAGCAAGTCTGACAATAATGAACAACATATGGTCTTAACTGTGGTAGACTAAATTAAAGTGAATAGCTAGATGTTATTATTATTATTATTATTATTATTATTATTATTATTATTATTATTATTATTATTATTATTATTTATGTTTAATGTTACTTAAGAAGTTAAGTGAAATCACAAGATTTAAAATGTTAACATTATCCTCTTGGCCTGCAGGTAATTCCTGATGACAGTGAAACAGGCTCTAGTCAGTCAAGAGAGGATCAGCCAGGGACAGAATTGATGTAGACAAAAGAAGCAGAGACAGAACAAGAATTGACAGGTGAAGATGAAGGTGAAATTACAGTTTAACAATGTATGGTTAGTGTTGACTTGGAAGATGTTTAACAATGTTCATTGTTCTTCCTTAATTTCAAATAATTCTATAATGCCATTTTATTACAAATTATTCACTCAAACGCTATTATGAAAGTAACTAATCAAATTACTAAAAATTACTTGGATGGAAATCATTTGCTGAAAACTTGGTCCCCCCCAGTTCAAAAATCCTATCTGCGCCCCTGGTCAGTCTCATTAGTGTGTGTATTTCAGTCTGTTTGCGTGTGTCCCTCATGGTCTGGTCATTGTGTCCCGGTGGTGCCTGTTCTGTTCCTCATGTCCTGTTCCTCATGTCCTGCTCCTCATGTCCTGTTCCTCATGTTCTGTTCCTCATGTCCTGTTCCTCATGTCCTGTTCCTCATGTCCTGCTCCTCATGTCCTGTTCCTCATGTTCTGCTCCTCATGTCCTGTTCCTCATGTCCTGTTCCTCATGTCCTGTTCCTCATGTCCTGTTCCTCATGTCCTGTTCCTCATGTTCTGTTCCTCATGTCCTGTTCCTCATGTCCTGTTCCTCATGTCCTGTTCCTCATGTCCTGCTCCTCATGTCCTGTTCCTCATGTCCTGCTCCTCATGTCCTGTTCCTCATGTCCTGTTCCTCATGTTCTGCTCCTCATGTCCTGTTCCTCATGTCCTGTTCCTCATGTCCTGTTCCTCATGTCCTGTTCCTCATGTCCTGTTCCTCATGTTCTGTTCCTCATGTCCTGTTCCTCATGTCCTGTTCCTCATGTTCTGTTCCTCATGTCCTGTTCCTCATGTCCTGTTCCTCATGTCCTGTTCCTCATGTTCTGCTCATCATGTCCTGTTCCTCATGTTCTGTTCCTCATGTCCTGTTCCTCATGTCCTGTTCCTCATGTCCTGCTCCTCATGTCCTGTTCCTCATGTCCTGTTCCTCATGTCCTGCTCCTCATGTCCTGTTCCTCATGTCCTGTTCCTCATGTCCTGTTCCTCATGTCCTGCTCCTCATGTCCTGCTCTTCATGTCCTGCTCCTCATGTCCTGCTCCTCATGTCCTGTTCCTCATGTCCTGTTCCTCATGTCCTGTTCCTCATGTCCTGTTCCTCATGTCCTGTTCCTCATGTCCTGTTCCTCATGTCCTGTTCCTCATGTCCTGTTCCTCATGTCCTGTTCCTCATGTCCTGTTCCTCATGTCCTGTTCCTCATGTCCTGTTCCTCATGTCCTGCTCCTCATGTCCTGTTCCTCATGTCCTGTTCTTCATGTCCTGTTCCTCATGTCCTGCTCCTCATGTCCTGCTCTTCATGTCCTGCTCCTCATGTCCTGCTCCTCATGTCCTGTTCCTCATGTTCTGCTCCTCATGTCCTGCTCATTATGTCCTGTTCCTCATGTCCTGTTCCTCATGTCCTGTTCCTCATGTCCTGTTCCTCATGTCCTGTTCCTCATGTCCTGTTCCTCATGTCCTGCTCCTCATGTCCTGTTCCTCATGTCCTGTTCCTCATGTCCTGCTCTTCATGTCCTGCTCCTCATGTCTTATTCCTCATGTTCTGCTCATCATGTCCTGTTCCTCATGTCCTGCTCTTCATGTCCTGTTCCTCATGTCCTGTTCCTCATGTCCTGTTCCTCATGTCCTGTTCCTCATGTCCTGTTCCTCATGTCCTGTTCCTCATGTCCTGTTCCTCATGTTCTGCTCCTCATGTCCTGTTCCTCATGTCCTGCTCTTCATGTCCTGCTCCTCATGTCCTGTTCCTCATGTCCTGTTCCTCATGTTCTGTTCCTCATGTCCTGTTCCTCATGTCCTGTTCCTCATGTCCTGTTCCTCATGTCCTGTTCCTCATGTCCTGTTCCTCATGTCCTGTTCCTCATGTCCTGTTCCTCATGTCCTGTTCCTCATGTCCTGTTCCTCATGTCCTGTTCCTCATGTCCTGCTCCTCATGTCCTGTTCCTCATGTTCTGCTCCTCATGTCCTGCTCCTCATGTCCTGCTCCTCATGTCCTGCTCCTCATGTCCTGTTCCTCATGTCCTGTTCCTCATGTCCTGTTCCTCATGTTCTGTTCCTCATGTTCTGTTCCTCATGTCCTGTTCCTCATGTCCTGCTCCTCATGTCCTGTTCCTCAAAGTCAAAGTCAAAGTCAAAGTCAACTTTATTGTCAGATCTGCAATATGTACAGTGCAGGACATACACAGGACCGAAATTGCGTTTCTCTCAGTCCCTCGGTGCAACAGTAAACATCTAAACATTGAAACACTGAAACATATAATAATAGACATAAGCATAAAAATAGTAAAACTAACACTGTCCTGAGTTGTTTTTTTTTTTTGTTTTTTTTTTGCATAGTGGTATAAAAAAAGAGTATAAAAAGTATAACTAAAATAAACTAAAGGTTTCTAGCATTGACATTTGCAAAGTGGCAAAGCAGCGTATGAGTCAATGTACACAGTATATGTATGAGGTAGTAGTTGATGTTGTTGTAGAGGCAAAAAGTGGCATATGCAGTAAGGCACATTGGGCATCCCTAAATAAGACCGTTCAGAGCACACTGTATATGTACCAGCAGTGGTGTAGATATTAGAGTAGTGTAAATAAATGTAAACAGTAGTAATTACATGTAAGCAGTAGTAATAAAAGTAAACAGTATTAATAAATGTAAACAGAGAATGTAAACAGTATTATGATTATAGGCAGTGATGTAATACAGACATTAGTGCAAGTATGAGAAGTAGTGCAAACTGTATGAGCACATGACCGAGAGTTTAGTGAAAACCCGTTTGGTGACACAGAGTCTAGTGTTAAAAACTTTGTGTTGAGTGATAGTATGTGAGAAAGTTTTAGTGTTAAGGCAGTTCAAATGGGAGGGGAGGCAGAGCAGGCAGAGTGTTTAGCATTCTGACTGCCTGATGAACAGAGCTGTCTCTCAGTCTGCTGGTTCGAGCCTGGAGACTCCTCAGTCTCCTTCCTGATGGCAGCAGTCTGAAGCAGCTGTGTAGTGGGTGTGTGGGATCACCTGCCATGCGGTGGGCTTTCCGAGTGAGGCGTTTGCTGTGTAAGTCCTGCAGTGAGGGCAAGGAGGTGCCCACGATCTTCTCAGCTGCTCTCACAATGCGCTGGAGGCTCTTGCGGCAGGATGCAGTACATGCACCAAACCACACAGTGATGCAGCTGGTCAGGACACTTTCTATGGCACCTCTGTAGAAGGTGCTCATGATGGGGGTTGAAGCTCCAGCCCTTTTCAGCTTGCGGAGAAAGTAGAGACGCTGGTGAGCCTTCTTTGCCAGTGCTGCAGTGTTCCTGCTCCAGGACAGGTCCTTTGAGACGTGCACTCCCAGGAACTTGGTGCTGTCCACTCTCTCCACTGCGGTGCTGTTGATGGTCAGAGGAGGATGTTGGGCATCCCTCTTCCTGAAGTCCACAACAATCTCCTTTG
>JBBPBX010064527.1:0-10393 GCA_038048925.1 Garcialebias charrua | reverse complement strand
TATATATATATATATATATATATATATATATATATGTATATAATATATATATATATATATATATATATATATATATGGGCAGCACGGTGGCACAACTGGTAGAGCTGCTGCCTCTCAGCGAGCAGGTCCCCGGTTCAAATCCCGGTCCGGGGGCCTTTCTGGGTGGAGTTTGCATGTTCTCTCCGTGCATGCGTGGGTTTTCTCCGGGTGCTCCGGTTTCCTCCCACAGTCCAAAAACATGCATGTTAGGCTGATTGGTGACTCTAAATTGACCGTGGGTGTGAGTGAGACAGGTCCCTCTTGTAAATGAGTCCCCGTGGCTCAACGAGGCTAGCCTGTATAGATAAAGAATGAATGAATGAATATATATATATAGTTCATTTATTTATTTGTTTTGCAGTCACTGACTTGTGGACCCCCGGGAATCCATGGAGCCCAGTTTGAGAACCAGTTTAATTCAAATGTTTACATGTACGTGTCCCAATATAACCTTTGTTCAATATTTTTTTCTTCCAACTCTATCTACGTTTTCTGTCCTTATTCTTTCCACATCCTGTCACGACTTTATTTTTAAAGCATTTTATGGGTTTCAACAAAACTAATTTCAGCCTCAAAGCTCGTGGAGTTCTCATAAAATCAGTTTTACAGCAGAGCGTGGCAAATGCAATCAAATCTTTTTCAAATCCAAAGACTTTTATTTTTAATAGAGAAGCAAACATATATTTTTATTTGTCTGGCTATAGTTATTAGCATGTTTTACTAAAAAAATCCTAAAAGCAAAAGCCTCATGTGCTGCTGAAATCATAATTATAGACACATGAAAAATGGACATATTTACTCGCCTATCTTCTATTTCTGTATATTTTTTATTTGTTTGGCCAATAAAATGTACCCTGGAATCTTAATAAGTGTTTGATTTGCGTATGGTTTGATGATGTTACAGTGAGCTGACAGTGGTTTCCTCAGACGTCAGTGTTTTCAGATGGGACAGGGTAGAGGACGGGGCCAACCACGGCCCCCCTCAGTGGGTAAACTGTGCACACTGCAGCCATTCACTTGGCCCTGCTCACAGGATAAAGTTAGGATTGTTTGTCAGCGGCTTGTAATGCCAGGAATGCTCAGCTCTGTGTCCAAGTGTCTGCTGTTTGCATCTGCGGAGGCACCTTGTGCTCTCTGAACCCTGATTTCTGAAGTCGCAGGTTCTACTTCTCGCCTTATGGTTTCTCTCTCTCTCTCATACACACATGCAGTTCTTCCACGTGCCCTACCCTTTACCAAATATAGACGGCCCGGTCTATTCTCTGCTCAGGCCTTTCCCAGCATGCTCCATCTGTCGTGACGTCATATCTGAGGATTCACAGCCTTTGTCAGTCGGGTGTCAAGCTCTGTCCGAGACCTTCGCTAAAACGTTTACGTCTGGGGGTTTCCGCGTCGGGGTCAAGGTTTTTATTTCTGCGCTGTGGTTTACCTTTATGTGCGTTTTCCAGTAAATTGAAGGATTTCAAATTTAAATCCTCGTAAAGTAAACGTAAAGCCTCGTTGGAAGCTGTGAAAACACCGCAGGGCTGACATTTTTAGGAGTTTCACTCGAGGGTGACAGCTTGTGATTTAAAGTGTGTTTTGACAGCTTCCATGAAGTACATCCAGTAGGTTGCTGGGCCACCGCTCTCCGGAAGAGTTCCTTTAGAGAAAGAATGTGGGATGAAGTTGTGGACATTCCTCAGAGCTGTACCCCAGCAACGCACTGACAAAAACACACACACACACAGATCCCAACAGAGAGAAGCTCCTCGGTCAGCCCACTCCCATCATGCAGTTCAGCTAAGACATGTGTTTCTCTTCTGGACCCTCAGGATGAAGTCACATCCACAAAGTCAAGCCTAATTCAAAACATCACCACATCCTGACGCTGGCCAGCAGGATCAAGATCACTGCGAGTCCTCAACAGTTGTCCTCCATCTGTGGAGACACCATGAACGAGTGAAAGATATACAACAAACACCACGAGAAACTCCCAGTTTTTAATGGCTGAGTGGGACTTCACAATCCAGAACTTTCTGTAAGACAAAAACATGACCACACGTGAGCCTGTTTAACTTCTGTCATGACAGGAATTAGTAAAATGTATGTCATTGCTGCATCACTGTCCCGTTATCAGTTTCATGCACATGTACGCCTGGCCTAAACACACATATCAAACTGTAGCTCCAAATAAGTGTCTCTGAGGTTTCACACTGTTGTCCACATCTGGATAAAGCACAGTTCACTTCAAGACAATCCAAGTACAACTCAGTCCAGACAAGTCCAAGCCTTAGTTCTTTCATTTGAATGTTTTACTCGTGATGAAGTCAGAGAGGCCAGACGGAGATGTTTGGACATGTCCAGGAGGGACCGTGGGTATAAGGATGTTAGAAATATCAAAGTTCATGCTCAATAATCCAGGTAGAAATTTCAACAAAGTTCAGCCAGGTCCTCTGGACGGTTTCATTTTTTTGTTGTTGAGACGTTTCGTCCTTCATCCAAAAGACTTCATCAGTCCGAGGAACCACAACAAACTCAGTGAACCACTTGGAGCACTTTGGCTATGGCTGCCTCAGTGAGTGCGAGAGTGTGCTGCTTGTGGGACCCAGTTTGTTGTGGCTCCTCGGACTGATGAAGTCCTATGGATGAAGGACGAAATGGCTGAACAAAAAAAAAAAGAAACCGTCGAGTGGACCTGACTGAATTTTGTAGGATGTTAGAAATGCAGGTGCCAGGAAAAAGACAAAAAGGAGATGTATGGATGCAGTTAGAGAGGACATGAAGGTTGTTGGAGTGAGGACAGAGGATGAAGAGGACAGAGTGAGGTGGAGGAGGATGACTCGCTGTGGTGATCACTGAAGAGGGAAAAGCTGAAAGAAGAAGAAGAAGACTCATAAAAGAAACCAGTTAAACTATCTGTCAGGTTATGTATGTAAACTAAAACTAAATGTTTAGTGTTTTAGTTTTAGTTTTAGTGTTGGTGTAAATTTTCATACTTTTATACTACTATGCAAAAACTCAGGACAGTGTTACACTTTTACTATTTTATGCTTATGTTTATTAAATGTTTTAGTGTTTTAGTGTTTAAATGGTTACTGTTGCACCGAGGGACTGAGAGAAACGCAATTTCAATCCTGTGTATGTCCTGTACATATTGCAGTTCTGACAATAAAGTTGACTTTGACTTTGACTTGTATGGAGTTACACACAAATAAAAAGTAAAAGCCATCACTCTGATAATAATTAAAGACCTGGAATTCCTTGAAGGAAATGCATGTCACCTGCTGCTTTCAATGCCAGAGTGTTAAACTAAGATCATCTTCTGATGAGGAGGGAGCTGTAGCACTTTAGGTCTACTAGTGTTGTTTATAGACTGTTTACTACCACACTTAATTTTACCTCACTGTTTGAAAAACTGACTGTTATACAACAAAAAAAGGTTAAATCTTGTCATCTGGACCAGTTTCTTTCAGTGAGAAACTTTTTGTCCCCATCCAGAGGACTTCCTCAGGCTACGGCCTGTCAACCAGACTTGTAGATGTACCGGTACGTATATATATTCATTATTTTTTGAAAGTTTTACTAAAATCTGTCTGGTGGCTCATGAGGTATTTTGCTAACAGACAAGCATTGATGTTGGTTATTATCAAAGTTTTCAGTAAACGTTGAATAGAGCTTGGAGCGTGGGCTGGGTCTGACTCTTAGCTACTACCACACAAGGTTTTAGTTCAGTCCAAACATTTGGCTGCTTTAGTCATTTTGGTGGTAGCTAATGTCAGTTGGCTGTGGTGACCAGCTTGAACTGGGGGTTGGGCTCCGAATGATAAGATGAGAATCCAATGATTATACTCTGAAGATTTCATTCATCTGTCCAGTGGTTGATCATTTTGCTAACAGACAGTGTGTGGCCACAACGGTTGCCAACATTTTAAGCAAATTTGGGTACCACTTTACAGTAAGGCTCCCCTTGACTAATAAATAGTTTACAGATACCTTATTAATTCCTCTATAAATACTTTATAAATCATTAATAACAGTTTATTATGCATTAATTAAGGGTGACAGAGAGACAAAACTGACCAGTTTCTTGGGAAATAGTGAGCCAAATCTGTTCACCTATATATTTCATCTAGAGTTGTTATATTAAACATTTCAGGTAAGTTACTACCTAATAAGGACAATAAGCATTTTTACACCTATTTTTTAGGATATAATATTAGAAGTAGATGCTTATAATGAAGTGTTACAGTACATTATTATATGCTAAAGAAATAGGTTTATAAATGCTTATTGTTCTTACAAGGTAGAAACTTAGTCTGAAATGTTTAATATAACAACTGTAGATGAAATATGTAGGTGAACAGATTTGGCTCACTATTTCCCGAGTAACTGGTCTCTCTGTCACCCTTGATTAATGCATAATAAACAGTTATTAATTATATATAAAGTGTTTTTAGATGAGTGAATAACACATCTATAAATTCCAAAGTTCGTGCTCAATAATCCAGGTATAAAATCCAACAATTTTCAGTCAGGTCATCTGGATGGTTTCTTTTTTTGTGCTGAAACATTTCAGCTTCCATCCAGAAGGCTTCATCAGTCTGAGGAAACACACAACACAAAACTGATTCTTCCCTCAACAGCTTGCTCCAAAGTGGAAAAAAACAGTTACCGTATGTTGGTGCTAAGGTGGCATCTGGAGCACGCCCTCTCCTCCGGTGCCCGATCATGTCAAACTGGTTCAAAACACCAAAGTCTATGCCCAGAAGCCATCCTAGCACCAACATAACTGGTTTTTCCACTTTGGAGGAGAATCAGTTTTGCTTGGTGTTTCCTCAGACTGATGAAGCCCTCCGGATGGAAGGTGTATAACAACTCTAGATTAAATAGGTGAACAGATTTGGCTCACTACTAACTGGTCAGTTTTGGCTCTTTCTCGCCTTTAATAAATGCATAATAAACAATTACAGTATTAATGATTTATGAAGTGTTTATAGATTAATTAGTAACATATCTATAAACTATTTATTAGCCATCTATAAGGGGAGCCTTATTGTAAAGTTGTACCCAAATTAGTTGTAGCCTATGTGTCAGGGATGAACCTACTACTACATCAATTTGTACCGCAGTATCCGTAAAATTGGCTGAGTCAGCCATTTTTGAAATAATAGCAAGACATTATCTTTTCTGACAGTTTTCCTGTTTACTACACATGGCAGTGAAAATAACCACATGAGAAGCTCATCTCAAAGCAGTGTAATGCATGTGAATGTGTATGTGTGTATATGTATGCATGTATCATATCTCCATTTTGAACACCTGCAGAAGTGCAAGCTTGGAAGAAAACTACCTTACGTCATTTGTTTTGTTACTTTATTTCAAAGAAGCCACCTTCAAACGGTGATGTTGCTTACAGTAAGGGACTGAGCATCAACTCTGCTCCACTCGGAGTTAACAAATAGAACGAAGCCTTTAAAATACCAAGTTCAATTAGTGTCACTTGGTTCTGGTAATTATAGCAACTGTGCAAATCTAAGCCCTTGAAATCACTATTTTTTTAAATTTATTTTAATCTAACTTTTTATTTAAATAGGAAAAAAGTCACACTGGTATTTTAAATCTCCTGATGCAAGTGTTCTTGGCCAAGAAAAGAAGCACTTCAGTTGTTATTCAAAAGTGGACAGTAGTGCCTCTGTGCAGAAAAGTGTACGAAGTAAAAGAATGAATAGATAAAATGTGGTACAGTAAATTTAAAAATAACACATATATTCACAGAATAGAGTCTTTGAAGGTCAAAATGGGCAGTTGTTGTAAACTTTACCTCCAAGGTGTCCAGAGTTTCTTTGAGTCTTTGAATTTTAAAGAACTGGAGCAGTTTTGAACTGTGGCCGCCCAGTGAGAAGGTCATGGTTTGAATCTGAGCTGGGGTCTTTCTGCCTTTCCCTCTGGGTAACCGTGTGTGTGCGTGCATGCACACACACACACACACACACACACACGTGTGTGTGTCTACGTTGACTCTGTGATGGACTGTCCAGGGTGTCCCCTCCACTCGACGTCTCCTGGGATCAGCTCCAGCCCCACTTCCCAACACTGAACAGATTAAAACCAGCACAGAAAATGATGCCAGCTGGTGGAAGGCAGATATTTTTGATGGATTTATGCGTTTGCAATAAATAAAATGTTAATTTTCTCACATTGTTCAGGCAGTTGTAGTTGTGTCGCTATGATATTTACACAACTTTTTTTATTTAGAAATGTAATTGAGAACAGCTTCTAAAGTCTATAACATTGTACAAGCTTTTCTAAATGTGGAAAATCAAATAATCCATTCTAAACATGAAATAAGATGAGATCAGTCTTTTTATTTTGCTCTTCAAGGTAAGATAAGACTACGGTACATTTTAATAAACTAAAATACTTTTTTTGTTTTATATCTAAAAAGGAGTGGTGGAAGAAAATAATATATTCTGTGTGTCAATATTTAGCACAGGAAAGTGATGACAGAGAGTTTCATATGATGTGGAATATTAAATGAATGAAGCTGAACACTTTGCACACACTGCCATGATTCAGGGGGCCTGAAGGCCCCTTATCCGGTTAGTCTGGTGGTCATGCGTGCAAGATATGACCAAATGAAATAATTTCATATTAGAATATTATAGGCTTTCTGTTCTTTGTGTTGGCAGCAGCACTTTTCCCCCAGTGAGCTAGGATGTTTAACCTGTGCTACTCTGCATTTATCAGATCATTTCAGGAATACAGCTGAGTGAGCGTATTTACAGCAACACCACGTTTTTAATTCCCTCTTTCAGCATCAATTCAGAGATTTCAGCATGATCAAGGGATGATCATGTGTGTGTGTGGTCATGTGTGGGAAAAAATGAGCGTGTATTTTTCACTCTCAGGTTTCAGCACAAATGTAGTCAGTCACGAAGGAACCAGTCGGGGCTGTGAAGATCCAAAGGGTTTGGTGAATGGTGGCATTCCTGGTTTGTCTGTTCACAAACGTTATTGTTTCCATTTTGACTGAGATAAAAGTGGATATATGTATCAGTTGAGCAGAGCGGGCAGGATTTTCAGTGGTGAAATGAAGGGGAGAACAAGCCAGCCTTTGTTGAACAACTTTGGTATCAGAGAGGAGAGAGAAGTCATTGTGCTGCAGAAAAACTTCCTTATGGTTCATGTCCTCAGGTTGTAATGGATCCCCAGCTCCAATGATCCCACTCACTCCAGTTCACTGTGGAACACCGAGTCTTGTTGCTGGAAATGAACCGGCTTGTTGTCATTATTGTGTGAACGTTTCTGAAGCATTCACACTCGTTTTTCTTCCGTACGTTTGTCGGCATCTTTCTTGTTCCACTTTTGCCCCAAGTGGAGGAGTTTAAGTATCTCGGGGTCTTGTTCACGAATGAGGGAAAACTGGAGCGTGAGATCGATAGGCGGATAGGTGCAGCATCCGCAGTGAAGCGGGCGCTGTACCGGTCTGTCGTGGTGAAGAGAGAGCTGAGTCAAAAGGCAAAGCTCTCAATTTACCGATCGATCTACGTTCCCACCCTCATCTATGGTCATGAGCTTTGGGTTGTGACCGAAAGAACAAGATCTCGGATACAAGCGGCTGAAATGAGTTTTCTCCGCAGGGTGTCTGGACTCTCCCTTAGAGATAGGGTGAGAAGCTCAGTCATCCGGGAGGGACTCGGAGTAGAGCCGCTGCTTCTCCACATCGAGAGGAGCCAGTTGAGGTGGCTCGGGCATCTGGTTAGGATAATAATAATAATAATAATGAATTCAATTTATAACGCGCTTTTCATTAGTGAAAATCTCAAAGCGCTACACACATTGAATGCTACACACATTCATACACCGGTAGCGGCAGACTACCATGCAAGGTGCTTTCCAGTCCTACCGGGAGCAACTCGGGGTTAAGTGTCTTGCCCAAGGACACAACGACACATGGTGTGGGGAACCGGGATTCGAACCGCCAACCTTCCGATCGGGGGACGACTGCCATTACCACTACGCCACGGCCGCCCACAATATATATATATAAGTTTTTTTCATTCATTCAACCTTTATTTAGTCAGGTAAATCTCATTGAGCCTCGTGGACTCATTTACAAGAGTGACCTGCTACAAACTAAAGAACGATGAACAGCAATGGTAGAATTTCCTTAAACAATAAACAATAGAAAACACAAGAGAGAAATACAGATTTTTTTAAAACAAAGTATCAAAAACTAGAAAAACATTATAAGGTAGATGTATAAAATCAAAAACAAGAACATATGCCTCCTGGACGCCTCCCTGGTGAGGTGTTCCGGGCATGTCCCACCGGGAGGAGGCCCAGAGGAAGACCCAGGACACGCTGGAGGGACTATGTTTCTCGGCTGGCCTGGGAACGCCTTGGGATTCCCCCAGAGGAGCTGCTCCTGCTTGGGCAGCACGGTGGCACAACTGGTAGAGCTGCTGCCTCTCAGCGAGAAGGTTGCCGGTTCAAATCCCGGTCCGGGGCCTTTCTGGGTGGAGTTTGCATGTTCTCCCCGTGCATGCGTGGGTTTCCTCCGGGTACTCCGGTTTCCTCCCACAGACCAAAAAACATGCTTGTTAGGCTGATTGGTGACTCTAAATTGACCCTAGGTGTGAGTGTGAGAGTGGATGGTTGTTTGGTGTGAGTGAGACAGGTCCCTCTTGTAAATGAGTCCCCGTGACTCAACGAGGCTAGCCTGTATAAATAAAGGTTGAATGAATGAATGCTCCAAGTGGCTGGGGAGAGGGAAGTCTGGGCCTCCATACTTAGGCTGCTACCCCCCGAGACCCGACCCCGGATAAGCGGAAGAAAATGGATGGATGGATGGATATCAAAATGTTCAGTTTGTTCAGGAGAAGGGTGCTGTGACTTTTGGTATTGATGCAACTAAAACTTTTTGAAATATTTAGCCTTTTTTTGCCTCTTTTTTTTTCCCTCATAGAAAATGAATTGAGGTCATATTACATCCTTCAGATCTTTAGATGTGTTTACAACTTTTTACTGCTTCTTTCATATTTTGTTCTGGGTCAGCTTCTTTCAGCTTCCTAGTGCAAATGTAAGCCGTTTTTCAGCTACCGGTACTTTAAATTGATTTTCAGCTGTTTTGTGATCCTTTTACTTTGTAGATATTATTTCTACTAACTGCAAGATTTTTGTTATTCTTTTAACCAGTGGTGTAGTCTACATTTTTTTAGTGGGCATACCGTGCTTAGAAACCAAAGTACACTGGTTAGTAAAGTGTAACCGTCAATTTATTTTGATTTTAAGCATATTGAACAGTTCCAAATTTCTCTGATGCTTATATTTGAATAAATGAACAACAAACTTTGTACAACAGCTGGCTTTGTATTAAAAACATGTTATATAATTTATAAAACAGTATCAAAGAAAAGCACTGCACACCAATAGATTGTTACAGAAGTGTTTAACTGTCGTTTAACGTATCAATGACATGTACCTAATGGTATGTCATGTACCATTGGGCACTTTTAAGTGGGTATACTGAAATTCTTAAGTTTTTCTAGTGGGTATACTCCATATACCTGAGTATCACGTAGACTACACCACTGCTTCTAACGTGTTTCTGCAATTCAGCTTGTGCTCTTTTCAGCTTATTTTTACAAGTTTTAGCTGCTATTTAAGCTACTTTTTAGCAGCGTTTATGCTAATTTTACCTTTTTCATGTAATTTCACATTTTCTGTACTCTAAACTTCTTTCAGCCTAATTTGGCAAAATGTGCTCTCTCCACTTCCTTCTGGTAATTTAAGCTTCTTTCTGCTTTTTAGCCACTTTTCAGTATTATTTTATTTTGTAATTTCAGCTTTTATCAGATCATTTTAATTTATTTGTGCTCATTTCTGCTTCTTTAAGTCAAATTGTGCAAACGTGTTCCTTCTGCTTTCTTCTGCTAAGTTTGTTTTACCTATTCAGTAACCTTTTTAGCATTTTTTTAACCTAATTTTTGCAGTTTTCAGATAAATTCAAGTTTTTTGTGATGATTTCTGCTACTTTTAGCCTAATTAAATTACTTCTAATTTCAGCTTATGCTTCTTTCAGCTTAATTTGACTAATTTCAGTTTTTTAGGCAACTATTTAGCTGCTTTATGCTAATTTTAGCTTTTTCAGCTATTCCAATTTTTTTTTTGTTGCAATAATTTAAACTGTTTTCAGCCTAATTTAGCACAAATGTGCTCTCTCCACTTCCTTCTGGTTATTTAAGCTTCTTTCTGCCTTTTTCAGACACTTTTCAGCTTTTTTTAAGGCAAATTTCTGCCTTTTTTAAAGTGAATTTCCTAATTGTTGTGCTCATTTCTGCTTTTTTCAACCTAATTTAGCAAATATGGG
>JBBPBX010064526.1:0-20224 GCA_038048925.1 Garcialebias charrua | reverse complement strand
CACAGGTATTGTGTACAGTACTGCAGTAAATGTGAGCCTCTGTGTACTGTATCCGGTTTTATTGTGAAAGGGTCAGGGGGTTGTTTCCGGGTTCACGAAGACGTTCTCTAAGTTGCTCTACAAAGTGTCGCATTGAATCCTTGTGTAAAAACACGACAGCCTCCACTCAGAAACGTGAACAGAGAGGTGGAGACATTATTAAATCAGCTGTTTATTATATATCGCTAAAAACACGGTCAGTCTCAGCTGTGGAAGAAGACGGCTAAAGCGTTAGCCATCTTGTTAGCCGCTAAGGACCGTATCTTTAGCGATAATGATAAAATGCTGATTTAATAATGTCTCCACCTCTCTCTGCGGTGCACGCACGACTAAATGAGCTCAGACCCGTGGTTTGTTTTAAGGAAGCAGCAGGCTGGAAAAACACTCGGTTCTGCCGTTCATGCTCCACTCCGCTGTTTAAATGGTGAAAAAGATTCGTAGTTCCGACCTTTCGTCGGGATTATTTTCAGCATCGTCTACAAAAACATTTTTTATGCCCTCATCTGACAGAAAGAACATTGTTTTTCCCCCTCAGCAGCTGGCAGCGCTCTTCATATCTGCCGTGTTCACTTGTGCTGAAAGTCTCCCCGGCTCCGTCCTCCTGCAGCCTGCAGGAAGGAGGGGGGCGAGTGGGAGCCCGCGCGACAGCAGGAGGATCCTCGATATACACGATATAGCCCTTTTAACCATCGTACATTTAAAATATTGCGATACATCGAGTATATTCGATATATCCCCCACCCCTAATTGTGTTCTTCTTCTAGTGGTGGCTACTAGTAAATAGCTTGAGGGAACACTACTGCCAATATGTGGTAAGACAAGTAGGATTCTGGACCCCGTCCACAGAAGGGGGACAGAAAAGCTGTGGAAACAGAACTAGATGTGACCCGACCCGAACTGAGCCAATCCGAGCCGATCTGATCCGACCCAAGCTGAGCAGTGGAAAAGGGGCATTCGAGAGGACATGGCGGTAGTTGGAGTGAAGACAGAGTGAGATGGAGGAGGAGGACTCGCTGTAGCAACCCCTGAAGATAGAAAAGCTGAAAGAAGTAATAATCTAGATAACCAGATTATAAAAATAAAACTTTTTTGATATATTCATACAGTATTCTGTTAGAACACTCATGAGCACTGGTGGCGATTTCGAGCTTGCATTATAGCTCTTTTGTGATAAAAATCTTAGAGTGTAAACTAAAAATTAAAAGCATTTTGAAATCAAAAAGGGAATTATCATAAACAAATACTTTTCATAAACCCTAACTTAAGACTGGTTAAAGTTGTGTGAGCTAAAAACATGCAGTATTTCTTTACCCTTTTATGAAAAGAGCTCCACTCTGACTCTACCAGCACTCAGTCTCTCCATCTCCAGCCTCTCCGCCCTCCCCATTACTGTGATTTCCTCTCCTTCTTGGCTCCGTGCTGTTTTGGTTATCAGTAATTGCCTCAAATGCTTTCCTTCCCCTCTCCATCATGAAAGCTGTAATTTTGTCACTCTGGCCCACCAGCAGCCCATGCCAGGGTGCTGCACCTCCAACCACCGGCTTCATGTTGTTTCCAGTCAGAAGGAAATGTAGCAGGAAGCAAGCAGCACATTTTTCTTATAGGGTGGGGTGAAGAATACAGGACACTCTTATCTGTAGCTCATAAAGGGTTTTATTTTTTTATTCTTTGCAAGTCCATGACCTCTGTATAAAATAAGAATCAAAAATATATCTTTGAGCTTTTCTTTACATTTGGCTTTAAGTTATCAATAGGTAAGACTAGGTAAGAGGTTGTTAGCCAGTCAGTTCTACAATATTTCCAGTAAGTGAACTATGCATTTTCCTTTTCTTTGGAACATTATTCAATCCTCTAACTATGTATCAGGTACAAGTTTGGAGCTCAAAGTGGTGGTCATCTCAATTCAAGATGGCTGCCGCAGTGAATTGACTTTGAAAAACACAACACTTGGGTACATTCAGTCAGTTCTACTGATACTGTTCTAACATTTGGTGTGGTCGTAGCCAGTGGCGGTCCTAGCCTAGCGCCCTGGGCGAGCAATCCCAACGGCGCCCCACCCCCACCCCCTGGCTAGGTTGACAGTGGGGGTCCTCTCCCAGAAAATTTTGAATAAAATAGATGCCATTTCCTGCATTCTGGTGTATTTTAATGGGTTGTTCAACATCTAGTTTTACCTACATATGTAAACTATTCAATAAGTACTTTAGAGTTAATGGCAGAACAAGAAGTAGCCTGAGACAAACATGTAGAATTAACACTGTATGAACATTATTCAAGAATTGTTTCTATAAGAACATTATCAAATATTTTATATGAATGGTAAGATACTAGCAATAACAGCATTGTAAGAGGGGGACAGTTGAGCCCAGAGGCCTCCACCTCTGTTTAATGATGGACGGTTTCTTTTCACAAAGGTGGCCTCCTTTACTCCTCTCTCAAACCATTGTTCCTCTCCATCAAGGAGGAACGATGACTGAGTTTGTCACAGCTCCTCAGACTGAAGAAGTCTTTTTGATACAAAGAAGAATCTGTCCAGAGGACTACATTTATTGAGCCTGCATCAGAACAACAATCTGTAAAACTTTAGTACATTTTATATGGAAAACACAGTTTGACTTAACCAATTTATATATTTTCAATGGCAAAATATGCAGGTTTATTTCACATTACTGTCATACATTTCCCTTTCATTGCACGCTTTATGTATTTATTATCTTATTTTGAATGATAAAAATGTAATGAGTCACTACTGTCATTTAGAAAGTGTTTATATTGGAACTAATGCTTGTTTGTTCACACACAGTTAGAACAGCTCACCTGTTCCTTCATACTGACAAGAATAACCCCCTCATCACTCCTGGTTCTGCTCTTGACACTAAATCACATTTTAAAAATTGTCATAACTCAACACAAATCTCCCCTTTTTACAAAGCCTTATGATCAATTCAGGCCAATTTCATTAAAGGGTTGAATCATCTAACATCTCAGGGCACTTTTCATATAGAGCAGGTCTTCACCAGACTCGTACTCTTCATTATATTATTATAATAATATTCAGTTAATGAGTAATCCTACCTGCCCACTCTGGGCTGCTGCATGATGGTGGGGCTGCATCTTGCTTCTACAAGACAAAGTTTCAGTTATGTAGCGTCGCATCATAACTTACGTGTCACCTCCGAGCACATAACAAAAACGAAACTAAAAGTGGAGGTGGGGCGGCTCTGGGTTGAGGAGGTGCAGCCCCCGCAGCTGCTGCGGTGATAAACTGATGATATGGGAATGAATGAGGGGCGGGGCGGGTGTATTATTAACAGCACATATAAGTGCTACGGACCCATTTTGAAAGAACGCTTAAAACTTTTGTTTTAGCTATTAGTCAACCCTGTCTGTCTGTAAGCAAAATTTCTCCTGAACCAGTGAAAATAATTTACTAGTATTAACTGGATAAACATACAACAGGAGTCAATATTTTTAAAGATGATTGGCAGAGCTAATTAGCATTAGCCAACACACAACTAATAATGATTATACAACATTTTAACTAAAAATAAATGTGGGAGGTGCTGAGAATCATTCACAACACAAACTTTAAGTCTGATGCTGCAAATAACATTATTGTCAAGGTTTGACCAGAACAGCTGAAACTCTGTCATTGTTAACACAGTGATCATAACTATGGTCATAATTTAAAACTCTGGCTTCAAATGCAGTGGGCGATATAAAATCCTTAATGCTACACTACCTTACATAAATAATGTTACTAATTGGAATTTTTATGCATATTTATGTTTCTGTTGCTCTGAGATGACTTCGGTTGTGACTTGGCGCTATATAAATAAACTGAATTGAATTGAATAGGTGTTTACTTCCCAAATTACTCTATGAATATATTTTTCAACCCGAATTCTAGTTTTATTTACAAGTACACTGACTCTCCAATAACCTTTCTAAATTAATCTTGGCAATTAAAATAGTGTTTTAGACATTCACAACTATTAATTTCATGTGTTTGAGTTTAAGCAGAACTTATGTTCAAATCTTATTTTCTTTGTCATTTTGATAACATGAAAATGTGTCACCTTTACATGTGTAGTGTTTTCTACTGACTTTACAATGTGAATTATTTCCATTATGCATTTAAAGGCAGTGATTCATATGCATCATGCATTTTCTTGTGAAAGCCATTTTACTTGATCATTTTTATCAAAACGTTGGAGTCACATTTGTTTCGTCTTTTCTACTGCAGTACTTTCTTCCCTATCTTTTTTATCATAAACACTTTGCATGTATTTCGTTGTCTCGGGGTAATTTAATACTCACACCTTATCCATGTTTTGTAGTTTCACCCTCTCCATCTACCTAATGCTTAAGTGCTGCATTGTAAATCACAGTAGGCATTAAATTTAATCCCCTTAGATTTCAGTGTTCTTGTCTTGCCTTCCTTTTTGCCGCTACGTTCCTATTTCAGAATTGTTGTAGAAATAAATGAAATATGTTTGCAGATGATTATCTGCATGCATGTTGTATGTCTAACAGATGATTACCTGAAGGTAGTTTTTCTCCGTGCTGTTCTAGTCATTATTAAAATCTGGTTTGTTGACTCCTAATTGCTTTATTTCTTAATCCCCCTGTCTCTGTGCAGGAGCAGAGCCCCAGTAACGCCACATCCCTGGCTATGATGCAGGAGCCACAGGAGGTGGTGGAAGAGACGGTTACCATAGAGGAGGACCCCGGCACCCCCACCTCCCATGTCTCAGTGGTCACCTCTGATGATGGAACTACGCGGCGCACAGAGACCAAGGTGTGACAGAAAGATGGACCGTTAGCGAGTAGATTCTTAAACATGCTGTTTGAAGTTGTTCCTAAACAAAATGTATTTTATTGTTAAAGCTATTCTTTAAAATGCAGCAGAAAAATGCTACAAACAAAGAAAAATAACCTGGAGATAAAACCAACTGTTTTATTTTAGGTACCTGTTAAAAAAAGCTGTTGCAGCATTTCTTCTTGTGGTCTTTCACTCCTGATGAACTCATGGTGGCAAAATTAATGCAATCAGACAGCATACTATATTTCAATTTCCAAATGTCTAGTCTCAAGAAATCTCATTATCCTGCTGCCAAAGTGGTTTTAACCCTCTTAGTTAAAAAAATAAATGTCTAAAATGATATTAGCCATCTTTCTTCCTTCCTCGGTTTTATGCTTCTTAAAAGCCCCTTTATCGATATGTCTTCTGATGTTTTTTGTTGTTTTCTTTGAAAGGGTATGTCAGCTAATGTGAAGGTGAGTGGACTTTTATATCAATAAAGCTTTCGTCACAATGCCACCATAAGATACAGCAGCAGTGTGCAGTCTGCATCTTACAAGCTAAATGCATCTTCTGCCATCCTATCTACTCAAATCACTGCTTGCTGCTTTCACCCTTTGAAAAGATCCATCCCCAGGATTACTCTTTTGCTTATTTTTCTTCGTTAAAATTTTACCTACAAATGCATCTTATGTATTATTGCAATGATAAATTATAGCTCAACCTTAAAACCCATTGGCAAAGCACTAGTGTACATGTGCTGGTCATGAAATTAGAACATCGTGAAAAAGTTTATTTATTTCAGTAATTCCATTCAAAAAGTGAAACTTGTACATTATATTCATTCATTACACACAGACTGATATATTTAAAATGTTTATTTCTTTTAATATTGATGATTATAACTGACAACTAATGAAAACCCCAAATTCGGTATCTCAGAAAATTAGAATATTCAGAGTCAGAGAGTCAAGTCAGAGAGATTTATATGTCATACACACCACATGTGGTACATGTACATGGAACGAGATTATGTACACAGGGTCCCAGTTACATCCAACTATAAAATGTAAAAGAAAAATGGTAATAAGATCCAAAATATGAACTAAGAAAAACATCAAATAAAAATACACTAAGCACTAATAGCACAAAAACAACATGCTGAACAGCAGCATGAACATGAGTCTGTGTGAGCAGATGAGCCGGCATGAACACCGCAACATGAAACAAGTCAGCAGCAACATGATGTGTTTTTCATAGTGATTGTCCTGATCATAGATTCGAGTCTAACAGCCTCAGGGTAGAAGCTGCAATAAAATAATAGGATTTTTAGAAATGTTGGCCAACTTTAAAGTATGAACATGAAAAGTATGAGCATGTACAGTCCGACTATGAAGTCACTGACTTTATAGCACAAGGTTTTTCTGAGCTTAACCGGTTCAAATGGTAAAAAAAAAAATATTTCGCCAGTTGCCGCCATTTTGAAGAGGACAAATGGCGAAATAATTTTTTTAATCCAGCAGATTTGACCATTTGAACCGGTTAAGCTCAGAAAAACCTTGTGCTATAAAGTCAGATAAGAAATATATTTTTTCTCAGCAAAGAAATAATTGTTTTTACCGTGTTTTCATGGAAAGTCCTTATCTTCTGTGGCCGTCGCGGCCGCCATTTTGAAGAGGGCAGTGGCAAAATACTTTTAAAAATCCAGACGCGTCGCGTAGGCCGCTGAGAAACATCCATAAGTTCACCCTCCATGTTAAAAACTCTTCGTCTGACTCTTCGAAAACAAGCAATAAGGCTGCAGAGTAACACACTGGCTGCTAACTGAGAGCGCTCGCTCTAGTAAAGAGACTGAGGGGACGCTTTTTTGTCACGGACCACATCCGGCGCTGACAGGATATGGTCTGTTAGCAGTCGTCCGGGCCTGTAAATAAGTTTTTCGGTTTTACTGATAGATAATTAGTTATTAGCGGTACTGCATTTTAAATAAAAATAGCGCAAATCCGCGTATGAATTATAAAAGTTAGTTAATCCGCTGTAAAGCTAACAGATTATTTAGCTATGCTATAAGCGGATTAGCGCTCCCAATCGGTCGGAGGCCCACCATTGGTTGTCAGTTATAATCATTAACATTAAAATAAATAAATTCAATTCAATTAAATTCAAAAATACTTTATTAATCCCAGAGGGAAATTAAATGTTGTTGTAACTCATCATCCTGGTTTCATTAAAGCTGCTATCTGCGATTTCTGTATGACCAAAACACTTAGAAAATTTTTCAACAAGGAAAAGCATTCTGCTCCCTCCCCCTCAGAGCCATATATGGCTCTGAGGGGGAGGGAGCCATATATGGCCCCCTCAGAGCCATATATGGCTCTGAGGGGGAGCCACAGTCCGTGGTCTGTGAACTTGAGATCTGCTCCGCCCCCAGCTGCAGTCTTTCGGAGACGCTGCGATATTCTGTGTTTATATGTTAATAAAACCTTCTAAAAAAATAAAATAAAACTATTGAGCGCTAGTCCAGCACACCAGAAGACCAGGAAATCTTCAGACTGAGCCTCTGGCAGCCACGTTGAACCCTACTTTTATTCACTCGTGACAATTTCACTTCCTCATTCATTGCAGTCGGCAGAGGGAGCGGTACAGAGCGGTGGATGAAGCGATTATTTGACTTTTGGAAAAGAAAAAAAAGTCCTGATCAGGGATGAAGAAGGGGAATTTAATACATTTGTGACATACTTGAGCCGGAAAAGGGTAGCATGCCCTCTCCGGGTCGGGGAGGAGGTCCTGCCCCAAGTGGAGGAGTTTAAGTATCTCGGGATCTTGTTCACGAATGAGGGAAAACTGGAGCGTGAGATCGATAGGCGGATAGGTGCAGCGTCCGCAGTGAAGCGGGCGCTGTACCGGTCTGTCGTGGTGAAGAGAGAGCTGAGTCAAAAGGCAAAGCTCTCAATTTACCGATCGATCTACGTTCCCACCCTCATCTATGGTCATGAGCTTTGGGTTATGACCGAAAGAACAAGATCTCGGATACAAGCGGCTGAAATGAGTTTTCTCCGCAGGGTGGCTGGACTCTCCCTTAGAGATAGGGTGAGAAGCTCAGTCATCCGGGAGGGACTCGGAGTAGAGCCGCTGCTTCTCCACATCGAGAGGAGCCAGTTGAGGTGGCTCGGGCATCTGGTTAGGATGCCTCCTGGACGCCTCCCTGGTGAGGTGTTCCGGGCATGTCCCACCGGGAGGAGACCCAGAGGAAGACCCAGGACGCGCTGGAGGGACTATGTTTCTCGGCTGGCCTGGGAACGCCTTGGGATTCCCCCGGAGGAGCTGCTCCAAGTGGCTGGGGAGAGGGAAGTCTGGGCCTCCCTACTTAGGCTGCTACCCCCGCGACCCGACCCCGGATAAGCGGAAGAAGATGGATGGATGGATGGATGTGACATACAAAACAGTCCTGCATCGCTTTCCAATCCTTTGAACGAGAACGTGCGCGGCGCTGGGACAGGTGGGGGTGTGGGTTGGGGCATGAGAAGCTCTGTTGAGGACAACTGGAATGCAGCTCTTTATTGGCTGAATAAAAACTCTGTTTTTATTGGCTGGAAAATGGCGTGTCACCTTTTCTTTTTAGAAATGCTTATTTACCACCTGGAGAAGAAAGGGGACAATATTATTATTATTTTTTTCTCCAGAGATTACCTGGCTAACATCAGTCTGTCAGGAGGTAGTGACAGACTGAAGAAATATGTTTATAAAAAAAGCTACATACTGAAGCTTTAAAGCTCCACTGACATCATCTTTTAACTTTCCATAAAATGGCACAACATATATATATATTAAGATTGACCTCTGATCGTTTTTGCTAATACAATGTGAAATTAATGAAAATTCCTCTCCAAAATAGTTTAAAATTAGCGCCGTTTATTTACACGGTAAATTCGGGTTTTTCCGGTCACGTGATTGTGACGTCAGACACAGAGCTCTGCTCCAACGGCACATTTAATACAATGAATAAAGATACAAACGCATCCATCGAATTTAGCCATTTAAAACTTTAGATTTTAGCGATTTGGCTCCAGTTCGTGAAGAAGAAGTTATTTTGAGTGATCAAAAATCAAACAGCATGGTTTCTTTTGTCCGTGCTGCCTTTTTTTTCAGGAGAGGTTTCACATTCAAAAAGCGAACAGCAGATGTCAGCAAAGCCATTGTGATTCCTCTTACAGAGCACTGTAAGAGGAATCACGATGGCTTTGCTGACATCTGCTGTTCGCTTCATGAATAACTTCTTCTTCACGAACTAAAGCCAAATCGCTCAAATCTAAAGTTTTAAATGGCTAAATTCGACGGACGTGTTTGGATCTTTCTCCATTGTATTAAATGTGCCGTTGGAGCAGAGCTCTGTGTCTGACGTCACAATCACGTGACCGGAAAAACCCGAATTTACCGTGTAACAAAACGGCGCTAATTTTAAACTATTTTGGAGAGGAATTTTCATTAATTTCACATTGTTTTAGCAAAAACGATCAGAGGTCAATCTTAATATATATATATATATGTTGTGCCATTTTATGGAAAGTTAAAAGATGATGTCAGTGGAGCTTTAAAGAGTTGTTCTAGATGCTGATGGTTGTGGGCAGGAAGGATCTCTTGTAGCGGTCTGTCTTAGTTACAACGGATCTGAAGAAGACTTTGACTGAAGAAATATGTTTATAAAAAAAGCTACATACTGAAGCTTTAAAGAGTTGTTCTAGATGCTGATGGTTGTGGGCAGGAAGGATCTCTTGTAGCGGTCTGTCTTACAACGGATCTGAAGAAGACTTTGACTGAAGACGCTGTTGTTGTATGAAAGCCTGATGAAGAGAGTGCTGAGGGTTGTGAAACATTTGGAATTCATTCATTCAACCTTTATTTAGTCCGGTAAATCTTATTGAGCCTCAAGGGCTCATTTACGAAAGCGACCTGCTACAAACTAAAGAATGATGAACATCAATGATACAAATACATTAAACAATAAACAAAAGAAAAAAAGTAGCAAAAAATAACAAAAACATTATAAGGTAGATGTACAAAAAAAAAATTCAAAGACAGGAACATATCTGCATTGGTTTTTGCCAGGATTCCAACAGATTCCAACAGATTTATATATCAGTTTGTGTGTAGTGAATGAATATAACATACTGTACAAGTTTCACTTTTTGAATGGAATTACTGAAAAAAGCAACTTTTTCATGATTTTCTAATTTTATGACCCGCACCTGTATGTGACAAAATGTATTAGTTCTCATGACATGGCCTGACTAAATGTATTTTATAGAAACTAACCATGAATATTAGTTGAAATCAACATCAGTAATTTGTAAACGCATGTTTTTAATACAGTCTTCACCCCACTTTTAAATGTTTTAACAAATTGTCTCATTTTTTGTGGGGGGAAAAATATTTGAAAATTGTCAGTTTCTCAGAATTCAAAGGTCTTTTCATACGAGTAAACTTTAATGACTCAGTATCCATTTACAAGATGTACTTCAATGTAAACTATACAATTTGGGAGAAAAAAAACTATGAGCTGATTTTAGCTCTGAGTTTATTTCCGAGGTGCAGAGAAGAGTCTTATCAAGAGCCACAGATTTCCTTTGGGGGAAAAACCACTAAAGATGTGGCCTGAAGACTGTAGCGTAATCGAGTTGTATGTCAGATTGCAGCCAGTTATTATAAACCTTGTTAACCTTTGCCCTCTAACCCTAAAGAACAAACTACACCGGCCACAAAAACACAAAAGGCCTTTTGTGATTGCAGTGATTAGTTTGTCTTGAGTTACCATAAACATGGGGTTGTAATGATCTGGGCTGTTTGGAAAAGAACTGCTGTAAATGTATTATAAATGACTTGTCTTTAAGTTTCAAAAAGCTGTTCTCACTGTCAGGTGATCCTACACCAACAGAATTGTGTTTCTGCCTATAGCATCACTCAAAACAGGTCAGAATCCCTTTAGCAAGACAAACTCAGATACACAGATAGCATTTCAGCCGTTTGGATGCAAATATGACTGTAATTTACTGTCAGATGTTGCCGTCAGCTTCCACATGAGTGTAGAGCACTGTGTGGTGCTCCAACTCCAGGGACTGTGAGCTGTAATTAAAAAGCCTGGTCTAATCCTTCATCTGGGAGGACCCAATGCCCTCCAGCCTGTTTACTGCCAGCGGATTGGACATGCGCACATTTATACACACGCTTGTGTTTTTATGCTTCATGGCACAGAAGTTGTTAGGGATAATGCACAGCAGTGCATGCAGCAAAAAGTCACACTAATCAAGAGCTTTGCTGAGAACCAAGGAGAAAAATGGACGCTTGCTGAGTGGAGCTTTGGGCATTTTCTGGAAGTGACTTTGAGGATGTCGGTTAGATTGAAGTCTAGGGTAAACTTCTGGAAACTACCATCCTTGTGGTGGTAAATGGACCCAGCTTTCACAACAATGCACTCAACATTTCATCTTGTCTTACCTTCTGTTGTTGTCTCTCATGAGTACTTTTCTCAGCAGCTCACAGTTTTATTCATGTGCATATCTGTTCTTTTGAACCAAAGTCTTTCAGTACTGTCTATTGCTATTGCACCTCTCTTTCAGTGGTTATCTTCCATCTATTTGCTGATGAAACACTAAAGCTTTTCCCATCTTCCTGGTTTACAAGCAAAAAAACAACTATTTTATATAAAAAATATTTGATAGTAGTAAACATGTTTCTTGTCATTTAATAAGTCAGAGAGAGTCAGAGAGTCTTTATTATAATAACCAAAAAAATCCCTGTTTAAAATGCAGAGGCGTGAAGCAAATAGAGTTAATTGACAGGAAGCTGTAAAAAGAAGGATATCTATTAAAAGCTGTTGCACTTCTAATGGTGTTGGTGCTGTGGGTTCAGGGAAACCTTCAGCTGTTGAGTTCTGGTATTGTAGGAATTTTCTCACATAATGCTAAAAGACAAGTATGAATGGCCTTTTATGGCTGATTAACTTCTGGTTCATTTGAGTTTTCAGTTAATTCAACTCTGAGTCAATTGGCAGGACTGTTCAGATGAGTCTATGGGCTCAATTAGATCCACTTTCATTTTCCTGTTCCAGCACACCATGCTTTCTCTTAGCCATTGTCCAGCCTTCATTTGCTGCTGGCAGAGAGTCTGAGTGAAACACCAGGCATGTTGGAGTTAGACCAATAAAAGCAACATCCCCCTATTTTCCTCCTGATCTGAACTAATGGCAGTTGAGGTAGATCACAAGAAACTAATAAAAGCCGTTTTACACACTGCACACAGTTGGCAGCCAACCATAAACATATACTGTACTGTATAGTTAGAGTGAGTAAAAATGTTGGGTGCAAAATGCTAAATAATTGTTTGACCCAGTACAGTACTGTACATTTGTTAAGGAAAATGAAGTTTTTGTATTTATTAGAACAAAGCAAGTATATATAAATACAGTAAACTGTATACTGTATAGTGCATCACTTTAACTTAAACAAATGGATTACGGTAGTTAGCTGCTTGAATGCAGAAAAGGGAAAAGAAAAAGAAACACATGGTGTTGGTAATTAAGTATAAAACAGTTCTTTTCCATCGATCCCTCCAATTCTAAGTTACCAAAGTGTGATGCAAACCATAGCCCACTGCTCATACCATCCAGCTATAGTGGATTCCAGGACTACCATTATGACCCCCACTCCAGCCTCAGACCCCACTTTACATGAAACAGATCCAGTAGAACACCAAACTATCTGTGGTTTTGGTGTGTTTTTCCCCTCCATGTGTACCCTTTGGCTTTTCTAACACCTGCTTTTGGGGACCCTAAATAATATATATATATATTTTTTTACAAGATTTACCGATGTTCTGTAGGCTGACTGGAAATCAGTGTCAGGTTTCATCCAAGGCTTACCAGCATGGATTACCGGTACTGGTACTCCTTATCCATTTCCAAACAGTCCACTCTTCAAGTCTGTTTATGCTATCAATGGGTTGTGAAACTTTTTTCAGTGATCAGTTTGATGCCTGTTGCCTTCCACTTCTTGTTTGAACAGCTTGGTAAGTTATTAAGGACTGTGTCTAACTTTCTCTGGTTGGTTGAAACAGTTTTTAGTGCTGGTGTGACTTTCTATGCATGTGTAAATACATAGAAGTTGGTGGAATTGCTTGTTTTGCACATAATTACTCTCACCACCTATTCAGCAATTCTGTTTCAACCCTGTTTACCCCACTTCAGCATATTTCAGTTTCCTCTGAAAACCAGGTTCCTTGTCATCCCTCGTCTCCTTTGCATGACGGTTTAACGCCATGTGAACTCGAGCGTACATCAAAGAGTGTTTGAAACTGAGTGATGGATTTATTTGCAGCCTTTGCATATTGACTAAAGTTCTGTGATTGTACAAGCCAGCCTGGCATGTCAAGGCTGGGAAGCTGTAGCATTCTCCAAACCTTCCTCACAATTTCTGACAGCCACAATAAAGTAGAATAAATTATGTTGATTAACAAACAGTATATTTTATGAACATAGATAAGTAAAAGCTTTTGGAGGTTTTGGTTTGGCTTCGTTTTGACAGATTTGGTTTCATTTGGAAGCTTTTTTATTGTGGCAAAAAGCATCGTATAACAGAAAATATAGGAAAATTCCAATCTGATTTTCAGTATTTTGATTTGTGAGCATCGCCATTCTCACATCTTCTGTTTATTTGCATGCATCCTAACACTTTTATTTAATGTGATTTAATTACCACATGGCTAATTAGTATAGCATTTTTTTCTTCACCACTTGCTCTCGTGCAAGACGGACGCCTTTCTTTCTTCTCCCGTCCTCCTCCTCTTTTTTCGCTCTCTGCCTTGTGTATCGGAGCTCCTATTTACACATCTTCCGAAACTTAAACTACGGTACTGTCATGGATCTTATCAGCTGAACTTTCAACAAAATCAATGAAACATTTTTCAACAAAGCAACAGGGTCCTGGAGAACCCTCATGCTCCGCTGAGATGCACACGACAGGATACATCATGGATCTGATGTGCATTTCCGTATTGTCTCAGGAGGACACAGAAGATATTGGAATCATGATAGCAGTTTTTTATTTGCTTTTTGGCACTGTCAGATACCTATGCTATCAGCTATTAAAGAAGACGGCAGCAGCAGTTATGTCCATGGCAAAGCTGCTGACCCTGTCTGCAGATTTGGTTTGTGCTTCGAATACTCAGAATGAGCAGATTTAGGAGCTAAACCGTAAGATGGAAGCGATTTGTTAGAATCGCAGGCCACTTGCGGCTTCTGGGACTCATCAGCATGTTGGGAATGACCTTGGACGGAGCTAATAAGCATGGACCAGAGGAATGCCTACAAATCTGGCCATTTTGTATTAAAAGTACAAGCAGAACTAAAGGCTGATGAAAAATAACAGTCTGCCTGAAAAAAAATCAAGAACTGTGGCTCATCTGAATCTGACTCTAACGTTTGGCCTCGAAGCAGGCAGATGTATCATATCTTCTGGGATATATGTAAACGGAGAAAGCAGTCTATCACAACCCCCAATGTTACACTGAGTATAAAAAGTCTATATTCCAAAATGAAAACCATTACAGTACACTATAAACTGTCCAACTCTTTTACTTTATAAAAAAAATAATAGCTTGCTGGACTTTGTAAAATTATTGAGAGCATGTTGCAATTTGCATTTAAACTCAAATGCCAGAAATAATTGCATATTAGTTTTTGAACGTCTAAAATATAAAGGACACATTTGACATAGGGGTGCACCGATTTCAATTTTCTGGTCGATCACCGATCACCGATTTTTAGAAAGTCTGACCTGCCGATTCCGATTTTGGCCGATACCGATTTTCAGGTGTTAAAAGGTCAAAATGCACCTTAAATTTTCCAATCTCACTTTATTGTAAACGAAGTTTAACCATTAAAAAAAATCAGTTCTTTTTACTCTTTCAGAGAGAGAGTCAGAGTCAGAGAGTCTTTATTGTCATTTGCACCGCATGTGGTACATGTGATGAAAACGAGATTATGTACACGAGGTCCCAGTTACATCCAACAACAAATGAAAGAGAAAAACAGTAATAACATCTAGAACTAACTAAGAAAAACATCAACTAGTAATACACTAAGCCTAATATAGTGGGAATAAACAGCAGCACGAACATGAGTTTGTATGAGCAGATGGTCACAGATGAACACAGCAACAAGAAAACAGATCAGCATCAGCATGATGTGATATTTTGCAGTGTTTATTTTTTATTTTATTTTTATTTATTCATGAGTCTAACAGCCTCAGGGTAGAAGCTGTTCCTCAGTCTAGTGGTTCTACACTTGATGCTCCTCAACCTCCGTCCTGAGGGGAGTGGGGCAAAGAGTGAGTGTGCTGGATGAGTGAGGTCTTTCATGATGCAGGTGGCTCTTTTCCTGCATCTGGAGGTGTAAATGTCTGTGATTGTGGGGAGACTGACTCCAACAGACTTCTGTGCAGCCTTCACCACTCTCTGCAGAGCTTTCCTCTCTTCAACTGTGCAGCCTCCATGCCACACGTTGATGCTGGAGCACAGGATGCTCTCCACTGCACACCTGTAGAAGGAGGTGAGGACTGGGCTGCTCAGACCAGCTCGTCTCAGCCGTCTGAGGAAGTAGAGTCTCTGATGACCTTTCTTGATCAGGCTGGTGGTGTTGTTGCTCCAGCTGAGGTTATCATTCATGTGTACACCCAAGTATTTGTAGCTGGAGACCACTTCCACTGCAGACCCACCTATTTTCAGTGGGGCATGGGTGTGTTTGTTCCTTCTGAAGTCCACAATCATCTCCTTTGTCTTCTTCACATTCATGTGAAGATTATTCTCTTTGCACCAGCTCTCCAGATGTTCCACCTCCTGTCTGTAGCTGGACTCATCATTGTTTGTGATGCATCCCACCACCGCTGTATCATCTGCAAACTTAACAATATGACAGCCTGGAAGTGTGGCTGTACAATCATATGTGAGCAGAGTGAACAGAAGGGGGCTCAGCACACATCCCTGAGGAGAGCCAGTGCTGAGGGTTATGGTGGAGGAGGAGAAGTTGTGGATCTTCACGGACTGTGGTCTGTCTGTTAAGAAGTCTAGTACCCAGTTACAAATAGAGGGGCTTAGTCCAAGTGTAGATAGTTTGTCTATCAGAGTTTGGGGGATCATGGTGTTGAAGGCAGATGTGAAGTCCACAAAGAGCAGACGCACGTATGAGTCTTTCTGATCCAGGTGGGTGAGAGCAGTGTGGACCACGGAAGAAATGGCGTCCTCTGTTGATCGGTTCTCACGGTATGCGTATTGATGAGGGTCCTCATTGATGTTGACGGTTGCCTTGATGTGGGACATGACCAGTTTCTCAAAACATTTAGCGACTATCGGGGTGAGGGCCACCGGTCTATAGTCATTCAGACCAGTCACTGTGGAGCTCTTTGGGACTGGGATGATGGTCGCGGTCTTCAGGCAGGTGGGAACTGACTCCAGTGCAAGTGAGGTGGTGAAGATGTCAGCCAGCACCTCACAGAGCTGGTCCGCACATTCCTTCAGAACTTTCCCTGGGATGTTGTCTGGTCCGGTTGCTTTATGAGGATTAATCTTTCTGAGACTGCCTCTCACTTCTGCTGCGGACACCCTGAGATGCTCTTCATCTGGTGATGAGGTGAGTCTGGTGCTAGCTGGTCTGTTTGGATCATCAAAACGTGCATAAAACTTATTGAGGGCATCAGGCAGAGATGGGTCCCTGGGGCATTGTTTGTTTTTGCCTTTGTAATCTGTTATGCATTTAATACCCTTCCACATGCTCCGTGGGTCTTGTGAGGTGAACTGTCCCTCGATCCTCTGTGCATACGTGGCCTTGGCCTTCTTAATGCCATCCTTCAGTTCATTCCTGCTCTTTCTCAGCTCCACTTTATCTCCTGACTTGAATGCAGTGTCTCTGGCTGCTAGCAAGGCGTGAACTTCTTTATTTAACCAGGGTTTCCGGTTCGGGTAGGATTTCACATATTTTTTTATGGATACATTTTCAGAGCATGTACTGATGTAACCCAGGACTGAGGAAGCGTACAGTTCCATGTCCACTGAANTAGAAAAACATCATTATAAACAGCAGCACGAACATGAGTTTGTATGAGCAGATGGTCACAGATGAACACAGCAACAAGAAAACAGATCAGCATCAGTATGATGTGATATTTTGCAGTGTTTATTTTTTTTTATTTTTATTTATTCATGAGTCTAACAGCCTCAGGGTAGAAGCTGTTCCTCAGTCTAGTGGTTCTACACTTGATGCTCCTCAACCTCCGTCCTGAGGGGAGTGGGGCAAAGAGTGAGTGTGCTGGATGAGTGAGGTCTTTCATGATGCAGGTGGCTCTTTTCCTGCATCTGGAGGTGTAAATGTCTGTGATTGTGGGGAGACTGACTCCAACAGACTTCTGTGCAGCCTTCACCACTCTCTGCAGAGCTTTCCTCTCTTCAACTGTGCAGCCTCCATGCCACACGTTGATGCTGGAGCACAGGATGCTCTCCACTGCACACCTGTAGAAGGAGGTGAGGACTGGGCTGCTCAGACCAGCTCGTCTCAGCCGTCTGAGGAAGTAGAGTCTCTGATGACCTTTCTTGATCAGGCTGGTGGTGTTGTTGCTCCAGCTGAGGTTATCATTCATGTGTACACCCAAGTATTTGTAGCTGGAGACCACTTCCACTGCAGACCCGCCTATTTTCAGTGGGGCATGGGTGTGTTTGTTCCTTCTGAAGTCCACAATCATCTCCTTTGTCTTCTTCACATTCATGTGAAGATTATTCTCTTTGCACCAGCTCTCCAGATGTTCCACCTCCTGTCTGTAGCTGGACTCATCATTGTTTGTGATGCATCCCACCACCGCTGTATCATCTGCAAACTTAACAATATGACAGCCTGGAAGTGTGGCTGTACAATCATATGTGAGCAGAGTGAACAGAAGGGGGCTCAGCACACATCCCTGAGGAGAGCCAGTGCTGAGGGTTATGGTGGAGGAGGAGAAGTTGTGGATCTTCACGGACTGTGGTCTGTCTGTTAAGAAGTCTAGTACCCAGTTACAAATAGAGGGGCTTAGTCCAAGTGTAGATAGTTTGTCTATCAGAGTTTGGGGGATCATGGTGTTGAAGGCAGATGTGAAGTCCACAAAGAGCAGACGCACGTATGAGTCTTTCTGATCCAGGTGGGTGAGAGCAGTGTGGACCACGGAAGAAATGGCGTCCTCTGTTGATCGGTTCTCACGGTATGCGTATTGATGAGGGTCCTCATTGATGTTGACGGTTGCCTTGATGTGGGACATGACCAGTTTCTCAAAACATTTAGCGACTATCGGGGTGAGGGCCACCGGTCTATAGTCATTCAGACCAGTCACTGTGGAGCTCTTTGGGACTGGGATGATGGTCGCGGTCTTCAGGCAGGTGGGAACTGACTCCAGTGCAAGTGAGGTGGTGAAGATGTCAGCCAGCACCTCACAGAGCTGGTCCGCACATTCCTTCAGAACTTTCCCTGGGATGTTGTCTGGTCCGGTTGCTTTATGAGGATTAATCTTTCTGAGACTGCCTCTCACTTCTGCTGCGGACACCCTGAGATGCTCTTCATCTGGTGATGAGGTGAGTCTGGTGCTAGCTGGTCTGTTTGGATCATCAAAACGTGCATAAAACTTATTGAGGGCATCAGGCAGAGATGGGTCCCTGGGGCATTGTTTGTTTTTGCCTTTGTAATCTGTTATGCATTTAATACCCTTCCACATGCTCCGTGGGTCTTGTGAGGTGAACTGTCCCTCGATCCTCTGTGCATACGTGGCCTTGGCCTTCTTAATGCCATCCTTCAGTTCATTCCTGCTCTTTCTCAGCTCCACTTTATCTCCTGACTTGAATGCAGTGTCTCTGGCTGCTAGCAAGGCGTGAACTTCTTTATTTAACCAGGGTTTCCGGTTCGGGTAGGATTTCACATATTTTTCTATGGATACATTTTCAGAGCATGTACTGATGTAACCCAGGACTGAGGAAGCGTACAGTTGTTTCACTTGTTACATAAAAAAAAAAGAAAGATAATGCAGCATGTGTAACATTTTCAAGTCAGTGGGTAATAAGAAACAACACTCGCACAGCTAAGTTTGTCCTCACAGACTTATTCCAGTCATTTTTTCATTAGTGGCAGGTTTTTCTTGATGAACAAAAGCATTTCTGCTTTGTCACCAGACAGGCGACTTCTTTTCTCATCTACTACATGTCCAGCCAAGCTAAACAGGTGCTCACTTTCAATGCTTGTGCATGGGGCAGGGAGATTCGGGCAAGTAGAACAAGATGAGGGAAACAATTTTCATTGATCCTCCAGTAGACCAATGGGTCCTGGCCCCTTTCAACAGGAACCTCCTTCTGTACCTGCATAGCTAAAGGGCTGGCCAGCTGTTGCTCCTTTTCAATGTTCTTCTTTAAGATTTCATCTTGAACTGCAAACAGTAGACTACACCTTTTTGCTGCAGATTCATCGATGTCAGGAGGTCCCACTTCAGAGAATGTTCCTGCAGCAGGTGTGCATCTGGTCCCCCCCTCTGCTGAGAAGTAGCGATTCTTGTACCTTGTTTTGCATAAACAAAGAAAGATGGGTCAATCATTGTGTTTTGTATACATTAAAAGTTTTTTTAATTGCATGTAAATAAAGAAAAGCATATGAATGCATTTCTTTATTTACATGCAATTAAAAAAACATTTAAATTAAATTTAAAATAAACATTTCTTGATTATTGAAATTTTCAATCAAGAAATGTTTATTTTAAATTTAATTTAAATGTTTGTTGAAATATAGTAGTAGGCTAAAAGTAATTTTAGCCTTAGTAATGTGATTAAAATAGAATACAGTATTCACAGTTACTTGCCTTGGATCCAGAATAGTGGCCAAGCTGTACAGGGGCTCATCATGCTCAAAGTTGATGAATCTTCTCACAACAGCCTCCAGCAGTGTAGCTTTGGCTTTACCCACGCCACGGTCTGTGCTTGAGTACTTGATGACGTTCAAATTGTTCGTCAATCCACTGCAGTAAAACTTAACATGGACATTAAACTTACATCAGAAGTCCAGATGTCTGTTGTAAAGCTGAGTGTATTTGGATTAGCTTTTAGCAGGTTGCGGGTGTCTCCCCAAAGCTTGGCTGAACTCTGGTAACGAAACATCAGAAAAATATCTCTGCCTCGGCATATTATATATCGTGGGCTCACGTGCTGCATCAAGCTTCTAAAACTTTTGTCCTCAACGACTGAAAAGGGCTGGTCGTTTAATGCCATGAACTCCATCCCTTTCCTCGTGGTAGCTTTACTCTTTTCGTTGCTCATAAAAGTTAACAGCGACAC
>JBBPBX010064525.1:0-20224 GCA_038048925.1 Garcialebias charrua | reverse complement strand
CTTCTTTGATGCTGTGGTGGCATCAGCCATCTTCTATGGAGTGGTCTGTTGGGGTAGCAGCATCTCTACTGCTGACAGGAAGAGA
This sequence comes from Garcialebias charrua, assembly GCA_038048925.1. Taxonomy (NCBI): domain Eukaryota; kingdom Metazoa; phylum Chordata; class Actinopteri; order Cyprinodontiformes; family Rivulidae; genus Garcialebias; species Garcialebias charrua. The sequence continues at coordinate 20,139 of JBBPBX010064525.1, read as the reverse complement.
CTGAACAAGATCCTCAAGAAATCCAGCTCTGTCCTTGGGTGTCATGTTGACCCAGTGGAGGTGGTGGCTGACAGGAGAATGAGGACCAAGCTTCAGCGCATGCTGGTGTTCCCGTCCCACCCCATGCATGACACTCTGACAGCCCTGAGCAGCTCCTTTAGTGCCAGGCTGCGGCACCCTAAGTGCGTGAAGGAAAGATACCGTAGGTCTTTCCTTCCGGCCGCCATCAGACTGTACAACACGCGCTGCTCTTAGTAGCTCTTAGTAGCTATATTTTGTTTTATACTGTTTCAGTGTTTTTTTTGTACTAATTTGTATTATTTATGTATATAGAGATTTTTTAACATTTTTCTGAACTGGTCCCTGTCCTCTATGCTGCTGTGACAATGTAAATTTCCCCACTGTGGGATTAATAAAGGCATCTTATCTTATCTATCTTAAGTCGCTCCGCCCCATAAGTCGCTTTAGTCCAATATGTCCAATAAATTGGAAAAATCCATAAATATGTCGCTTCGCCCCATAAGTTGCATCTATTATGCGTCATCGCTGATGCGTCGCATATGTTACGCGTCACCGCCGACAACCCAAAATGTGTACTGGTGTTTTGCCCTGCTGCATATGGCGGCCACTGGAGCGTGCACGGAAAGACTTTAACAAGACTAACACGGTAAAAACAATTATTTGTTTGCTGAAAATTATAGGAAAGATTTGTTTTGAGTGAACTTTTCCTCAATAAATGCACGTAATTGTCAAATCAGCTGGATTTAAAAAGTAGTTTCGCTAAGTGCACGCGCAGCGAGCGGATACGCTTCATTTCTTTAAAATTTAACAATATAAACAACTGAAAAATATATATTTGTTGGCTGACATTATAGTAAAAGTGTTTCTGAGCTTAAGTTTTCCTTAATAAATGCGCGTAATTGTCAAATCAGCTGGATTTAAAAAGTAGTTTTGCTATGTGCACGCGCAGCTAGCGGATACGCTTCATTTCTTTCAAATTTAACAATTTAAACAACTAAAAATATATATTTGTTGGCTGACATTATAGTAAAAGTGTTTCTGAGTTTAACCTTTCCTTAATAAATTCACATAATGCTCAAATCAGCTGGATTTAAATTAATTCGCTTTGACGTCTTCCAAAAGGTTGCGCGCTGCGAAAATAAATTATAAATAAATCAAATTTTCACTCAAACATCTCATAAAGTTAATACGTTGTAAATGTCCATCCAGTGAGTACTTTCTGTAAGTTTCATCAAAATCTGTTGTGTGGTTAATGAGCTATTTTGCTAACAAGGTAACAGTAGTTCAGACATCCAGAGAGCAGGAGGCCATGCTGCGGCAGAGTGAGTCCGACCAGAGAAGTTCCCTTTCAGTCATGTCTCTCGGTGCAACATATGCTATGGGAATAGCACCCCCATGCGATTACCTGAAGGAATACATTCACGCCTTTACAGCAAGGGCGTCAGCGTCGCCAGAGGCTCCGCCCTCTGGGTACTTAAGCCGCTGACGCCCATCCATCAATCTCTTATTGCCCTTCACCTCGCTTAAACCTGAACTCTCTCTCTTCGTGGGACTTCTCTGCTGCTTCATCGCTCGACCAGAGGTGAGCTTTTTCCCTACACAGAGCGCACGGAGAATTATTCCTACGTACTGCTGGACTAACGAAAGCTAGTCCAACACATTTTTGCTTAACCCCAAAGTTTTTTCTTCTCCTCTTTCTGAAGACTGCTTCGCTCGACAGTGCTAACTGCGTCACACCGCTACCTCTGCTAATTCGTAGTAGGCTAGCCAGCGAAAGCGACGCGACGGAGGAGACGTCTCAAATAAAGAGAAAAAAGATCTTGGAAGGACTCGCTCGTCTTATCTCGGACGTGCCTCCGGAGAAAGCAAAGTGAAAGACAAGACTTCCAAAAAAGACCAGCAGAGCGGCGAGCCCACCCTCGCGCGCCAGCCCCAGCAGATACGGGTTTTCCCTCTCAGCGACGGACACCCACGAGGCCTGTCCCATCTGCTTGGGGATGTTATATGCAAACATGGCGCTGGACGCACCCGAGTCTTGCCCACACTGCAGCCAGATGCTGGAGGCGGTGAGGAGGCACCGGGCGGACTTCGTCGCCAAGGCCATGGGGGCTGCTGCCATGCCAGCAGACCCGGACACGACTGGGGCTCTCACTCCCACGCCGGAGCTCGAGAGCATGGCTTTGGACGACAGCACACAAGTCGAATGGAGCGACAGTCCAGATGTGCTGGCCCCCATGGTGGACTTTCATTCAACTTTTATTTATACAGGCTAGCCTCGTTGAGTCACGGGGACTCATTTACAAGAGGGACCTGTCTCACTCACACCAAACAACCATCCACTCTCACACTCACACCTAGGGTCAATTTAGAGTCACCAATCAGCCTAACAAGCATGTTTTTTGGTCTGTGGGAGGAAACCGGAGTACCCGGAGGAAACCCACGCATGCACGGGGAGAACATGCAAACTCCACCCAGAAAGGCCCCGGACCGGGATTTGAACCGGCAACCTTCTCGCTGAGAGGCAGCAGCTCTACCAGTTGTGCCACCGTGCTGCCAATTAACAGACTTAACAGACGAATTTGACACACGAGGCACGATGAACGAGGACGAGATCTCGATTTCAGCCTCGGGTGAATTTTCTGCGGACAACGCCAACGTCGGATACGGGGAACAGGGAGAAGATCTCTCCCGCACCCCCATCCCTGTTCTGTTCGACTTGTGTCACAGAGCAGCGGACGTACTGCAGATCCCATGGCCGGAGCCTCCACCTCATTAACCAACTCATTCTCACTCGCTACTTGTTATGTCAACAAGTCAGGAGGTTGGCAGGAAATGATTTTTACTCAAAGCAGCAGGCCGCCATGAGGCAAAGGATGTCCGTCTTCCCGGACTTCCTCACAGAGCTGACTCGCACCTGGTCTCAGCCCAGAGCTCCCATGCTACCGCCACTCTCGCAGTTTCTCGACGTGGACCGGATGGATGAAGTGGGAATAGCAAACGTGCCTCAAATTGAGGACATGCTGGCGTCTCATCTGGCTCTCAAGTCATCTGGGACAAAACCAACTCTCAAGAAATGCTACAGAGCTTAGGGTCTTGTGGCGCGCGCAATGAACGCATCCGCCATGATGCAAGCTTACCTGGCTGAAAAACTACAAGAGCTCCAGGTAACAACAGACAGGTAAGCTGCCGCGGAGCTGCTGGATGAAGCCCGCAGGGCAACATACTTTGTGTTCTGCATGATGGGGACAGCTGCTGTTGCACAAGGTAGAGGAATGGCTGAGGTGGTCATAGCGATACGCCATCTGTGGATGACCTTAACTGACCTTCCGGAGGGACAGAAAGTTCCTTTTCTCCACCATTCGATAGAACCGACGGGACTTTTTGGAAAAGCTGGATCGAATTCAGACCAGGCTGGACCAGAGGCGCAAACAGGCTGAAGCTCTCCGAGTGGGCATCCCCAGGAGAACCTTCGCCCCCCCCCCAAGGAGTCAGCTGGGAGCAGAGCACCGCAGCCTCGACACCATTCAGCCACACGTGCCCCACCGCAAAAGCGGCCGGCGTACGAGGTCGAGCACCGGCAGAGACCACCGTCGGGCCCACCTCGGACCGAACACGCCTGGAGTAAGAACAGATTTGTTCCCCGCCAGGCGGACCTGTACAGAACCTCCTCGACGAATCGGGACACCAAACAGAAGCGAGCCTAATGAACCAGGACCGCTTCTAAACTTTACACGATCACCCGTCCACGTGGTACAGGAAATTATCTTTTCACGTCCAGACTTTGTTTGTAGCACGGTACAAAAAGCTGGTGACTTTGTTTTAGATACAAATCATGTTATTTCTACTGTGAGTGACATAAAGTCAAATATGTTGTTACACATAAGCACGAATAAAGCTAAAAAACAGCCACTCTCTGTTTTCTTGACTCACAAAAAACAACAAAAAAACAACAACAAATACAATAAAATCAGCAGAACGGGTCCCTCTGTCCTGCCAGCCGACATAAAGGGAGGGGGCCATCTCCCCCCTCCCTCATGGCTCACGGGGTGTTAGCCTAATCAATAAACCCTAGCAGGGTGTCTCGGTTCTTTCTGCAACAGACAGGCCCAGAGACGCCTGCAAGCAGGCCCGACACTCCTCACAAAGACTGGTGAGGGGGGTTCACGTGCTCCGGCCCCCGCTCCGTTGTAAACCACGGGGCGGACAATACACAAACCAAACAAACCCGTGACACGTCCGCGCTCCAGGGGTATGCACCATCAGAATCTGACGACCCACCTTCCTGGCCACCTATTCAACGGTTCCCAGTAAGGGACGGGGGGGGCACGGCAGAAGCCCGCAGGCTATCACCAGCTTCACACATTCACAAAAGCAGTTGTGATGAAACTGCAGTGTGTGTAAACCAGGGGTGCTCACACTTTTTCAGCATGCGAGCTACTTATAAAAAAAACAAGTCAAAAAGATCTACCCAATACAAAAATGCAAAACATATAATTATCTTCAAATGTATTAAGGATTCTTTTTATGTACAATGTACCTATGTTGATGTACCTTGCATAACTGAATAAGCCAATATTGCACAACACATGTAATAAATCAGGGGTCACCAACGTGGTGCCCGTGGGCACTTGGTCGCCCGTAGGGACCAAATGGGGTGATGGTGACAGCAATATAGATTTTTTAAAATTTATTTTAAAAAAAGATGGTAGAAACTGATCCCCACCCCCTTCTTTATAAGAATCTGGTATTTTACTTTAATTAATAAATGTTAAAAAATCATTAGATTTTTTTAAACTTTATAATGTCATCTCTAAAAAAAACTCCAGCAAATCTAAAGTGGTCCACAGGCCGCCAGTTGATAACCACAGTTGTAGCAGGTTGTTATGGCTCCGGACACGTTTAATTTAGTGAAGGAAGGCATAAAAATGGCTCTTTTGGTACGGAGATTTACAGCGGTGTATTTTACAGACTGTCCCTGAACGCAGCGCGAAAGTGTGTTTTGCAAACGCTCGCGCTGCGGGACAGGGAAACGTGCAGAGAACGGAGAGTAGTCAAGGAGGTTATGCTGTATGAACAGTGTCTCGTATGATTTTAATAATAAAGCCACATCAACTCCCAACCAGTATGTTTTAGCGTGCAGAGAAACATCACAGCGTCACTCACCCGGAAGATGGTGGGGGCGTTTCGCTTTGAAGTTGCTGCTGTCCGAACAGGGATTTTAGTTCCTCCACCTTTCTCTTTCTCACCTGGCTTTTGGGTGGGAAGTCCATGTCGTATTTTCCATGAACAGTCCGAAATCTGATTGTTTTAGCTTGATATGTTTCGCCGCGTTCCACCTTCGCGCCGTTGTTTTCAGAAGCTGCATGAGCATGACCTAAAGCTCTCATCTGATTGGCTGCCGTGTATGTCAATCAAGTGATGGGAGGATACAACTCAAGATTCAGTTGTCATCTGATTGGTTGCCCTGTATGTCAATCAAGTAACGGGATGTTTGATTGGCTGACAATTTTTTTAATGTCACGCTGCGGGAAAAAAATAATAATAATATTAATGTCACGCTGCGATCGACCAGTAATGCCTCCGATCGACGTAATGAGCAGGTCTGGTGTAAACAAACCAGGGCTGAATCAGACTCCTCTTCCTTTTAATCGAAGAGGACTGAGCTCTCTGTCACCAACCAATATAAAGTCTGCTTAGCACAAAGGACCATCTCCACATTTTCATGCTGAAGCTGCCCCTTTTTCCATGGTGGGTGAGACGCAATGCTCAAGCAGTGATCTTGCAGCACGTGACCGCGCTCAATGTGCTGACTCAGTTCTGCTCTTAAACGACGTACCCCCACCGGGTGAAACACAGCCCACCGGTGGTTTGTCAGGCTCCAGAACCCTTTTAAGGTCGGAGACCAGTAAACCAGGTCCAACCAGGAAACTGGCTAGGACCAGGAGACCTGCTCGTTTACAAAACTTGCAACACCTCTAATCCATGGCCCCAACAAAAAGAGGAAAAGCAAACGTTTCTGTCCCGCTTTTGTTTAATAATGACAACAGATTGCCTCTGCCCCCAAACACTCTTGATCATAGCAGTAGGGTGGTACATCTGAAGGAAGGTCCTCTCCCTAACGTGATTGACCTTCAAGGGACCACAGGAATTAGGGCCCCTGAGGGAGAGCTGGTTCTACCACCTGCTCCTCTACAGGGATCCCCTACGTCACCATAAGGAGCAGTCTCACCACTTAGGCTGAGAGCTGTGGCAAATTTAATTTGGTGGCGGAAAGGGACAAGCTGGTGTTCTCAGGCCTGCCGGAAAATGTGGTAAATACCATTCAAAATGCACGAGCTGGGTCAACTCAGTCTCTTTACGCACGGAAGTGGCATATTTTTGAAGCCTGGTGCTCAGAAAGAAATATTATTTCTTATTCATGTGACCTGGCTCAGCTCCTCACCTTTCTTCAGGACTTGCTGGAGAAAGGTTGTTCTTTTTCAACAATTAAGGTGTTCCTATCTGCAATTTCGGCCTGTCACGAAGGCTGGGGGAGCAGGACGCCTGGCGCGCACCCGCTCATAATAAGATTTATGAAGGGCGTGCTGAGGAAGAGACCCCCCAGCAGGATCTTGACCCCTGGATGGGATCTTAGTCTGGTCTTGGGGCTCTCTGTGATCCCCCATTCGAACCACTGAGCGACATTAAGATAGACTTATTATCTTATAAGACCGCTCTTCTCCTGGCTCTTTGCTCGGCTAAACATGTGGGTGACCTCCATGCCTTGTCCGTACACCCAATGTGTACCAGGTTCGCCCCTGACAGGTCAAAGGTCACCCTAAGGCCTAATCCCGCATATATCCCCAAGGTCTTGACTTTAAACCACAGAAGTCTGGACTTTGATCTCTCTTCTTTTCCACCTGCTCCTGTCCTCACTCAGGAACAGGAAAGGCTGAAGGCTCTCTGCCCCGTGAGAGCTTTAAGCGCTTACATGCAGAGAACAGCCGATTGGAGAAAAGCAAATCAAGGCCCTATCAAAGCAGCGCCTCTCACACTGGGTGACTGAGGCCATAAAAAGGGCGTACAGTAGCAAAGGTCAACAGGTGCCCTCTGGAGTGCGCTCTCACTCTACTCGGGGCTTGGCTACCTCGTGGTCACTGTTCAAGGGTGTACCAGTTGCAGACATTTGTGCTGCTGCGAACTGGAGCTCATTAAACACTTTTGCAAAGCATTACAGTTTGGATGTTACTGCGTGTGATGTCACTCAGGCTGTCCTTTCTAACACACAGTAGAAAGCGACCTTGGGATGCCTTTTGAATAAAGGCGGACGTTCACACTAGCATGCATTTTACTGAGCATTTCAAGGGCGTGATTGAATTACGTTCCCATAGCATATGTTGCACCGAGAGACATGACTGAAAGGGAACTGAAAGTTATGCACCATAACTCATGTTCCCTGAAGGAAGGGAACGAGGTGCAACATATCTGGCCCTTTTCAATGCTGAAAGCTCGGTGAAGTGCATCTTGGAGATTGATGGATGGGCGTCAGCGGCTTAAGTACCCAGAGGGCGGGGCCTCTGGCGACGCTGACGTCCCTGCCGTAAAGGCGTGAATGTATTCCTTCAGGTAATCACGCGGGGGCGCATTTCCCATAGCATATATTGCACTCGTTCCCTTCCTTCAGGGAACATGAGTTATGGTGCATAACTTTCAGGCTTCTGTCGGACACATGAGCTAGGAACGGTCAGTGGACCCTAGCGGCCGAAAGTGGTACTGCTCCATTTTTTTCGTCAGAATGAATGGAAACTGTCATATCTCGGCCAAAAATTGGTCTAAAAATATGGGAAAAAATCCATAAATATAATGCTTCACCCCATAAGTCGCAGGACATAAAAATTTGTTACAAAAAACAGGGACTTATAGGCCGGAAATTACGGTACACAGATGAGTAGCTGTCTGTATTTTTTTTGGTATGTATTCGTCTGTATTTTCTCATGAGTGGATGTGTGGCATCCTGTTTTTACCTGTAGGTTGGTGCATGCGTGTCTCCTCCCAGATGTCTGCACGGAAACCTCATTTTCTGATTAGCAGTGATGAGTGGCTGGAGATAGCGAGAACGACCCCTCTGTCGCTCAGCTGAAGCTTTTATCTAACTCTACTGGGTATTCTGCCATGTGACGTGGCCTCATTGCACCTGTCTAAACTCTCATGGGTTTATTCTGCCTCCATTATCTCCATCACCTCTCTGTCTCAGTTTTTTTTTTTTTCAAAGTTACTCTCACCTGTCCTTACTCTGTTGTCCATCCTTCTTTGATATATTGTTGGATGAATGATTTATAAGCATTTCTATCATTATTCTTCTCTCATATAGAGGCAGCACTGCAAACACTCAGTGATCTATACAGTAGCACAAACTAGGCATGAGGTCAGAGCAGCAGTACTTCCAGCTCACAAGCAGATGTCTTTTGTAAGGAGTGGCGCAAATGATTGTACTGCTCATCTACAATAGTGAGAAATGACAACACTGCCCCCCACTGTTAATTCTAGGTAGTGCATTTCAATAGAGCCATCCATTTTCTTTACCTGCTTCTATCTGAGTCACAGGGAGCTGGTGCCCATGTCCAGTTGTCACTGTGCTGGACAGGTCGCAAGTCCATCACAGGGACACATGGAGACAAATAGTCATTCACACATTCACTCACATCTAGGGACAATTTAGAGTTACCAGTTAGCCTAACATGGATGTGGGAGGAAACTGGAGTAACCAATAAAATTAAATAAAATTAAATTCAAAACCTGCCCCACAATGTATAGATTATGCATGTATGCAAACTCCACCCATAGAGGCCACAGGCCATAATGCAAACTTGTACATCACTAACCACTTCACTGAAAACTGACAGCCCAGTAAGGATAAATGCTTTATTCAGTTGTACTCTGTGTCACTAAGACATTATGTGTTCACCTGGCATTTCTTTTGCCCCTTTTCCACCGCTCGGCTTTGGTCGGATCAGATCAGCTCAGATCGGCTCAATTTGGGTCGGGTCACATCTAGTTCTGTTTCCACAGCTTTTTTGTACCCCTTCTGTGCAGATTTTTTTATTTTTACAAACAGAATGTAATCACAAGATGTTCATGTACAAACAGTAACCTGTTGGAGTTATTTTAAATAAAATTCGATTTTTTTATCATTTATTTTCTGAGGTTTGGAAGAAGTCAAAACAAAACAATTTAAATGCAGCAGATTTGACCACTATGTGACATTATTAAGGAGCTGTTCAGCTCAGGAACACTCCTGCTAAACAGTCAGCTATGAAATATATTTTTATATCTGTTTATTTAGCTACATTTTAAGGAAATACAGCCGCACGCACGCGCGTGCATGCGCGTGCGCACGGCGATCCTAGTTTTTAAAATCCTACAGTTTTGAGCACTACGTGAATTTATTAATGACACGTTCCGCTGAAGACCCATCTTTGCTATAATTTTAAAAACAAATAATTGTTTTTACCGTGTTAATCATTTACAGTACTTCCGTGTTCGCTCCCTCGCTGCAGCTTCAGTCCACAAACATTCCTCACATTCCTCCTCCCGGCGCGCATCAGCGCGGGTAGTCACTGCTCAGAAACCACACCAGAAATCTGGTGCGGGGCAGCTCGGAAAATCCGATGGAGATGGCGTAAAGTGGGTGTCTGCAACGCACATATTACGCAATAACCGACCCGAGCTGACCGGTGGAAAAGGGGCATTTGATTTGTTAAGAACAGTAAACTTTATAAGGACATTCATGTTTATTATTTGTTAGGGTCACATATTTTTTACCTTATGTATTAATCTTTAATACACAAGCTTTGAATTAATTAGATGAAAAGTAACAATTTAAAATTTAAATTTAAAACATGGGGCATATGTTAGGGTTACAAGAAGAATCCATCCAGAGGACCTGACTTAACCTCGTTAGATTTATCTACCTGGATTGCTGAACAGGCATCAGGATAAAATGGGCCATAGTTTTGCTGATGATAAATTATATGAAAGCTAATAGGCTGTTCACAAGAAGATGTCAAAAATATAGATGGCATTTACAACAAATGGGAAATGTTAATAGTGAAAGACTAAAGTTCATGCTCAATAATCCAGGTATAAAATCCAACAATCTTCAGTCAGATCATCTGGTTTCTTTTTCTTTTCTTTTTCTGCTGATACGTTTTGTCCTTTATTCTAAGGACTTCTTCAATCTGAGAAGCCACAAAAAATCCATCAATAAATATAATTAAATAGATTCCCACAAACTGCATCCATAGTGGGGAAATAAAATAGATTCCCACAAACTGCATCCATAGTGGGGAAAAAAACAGTTTGATGCAGCACTTAGAAGAGGCAGGTGAGTCAGTGCTTCACCTGTAATTATGACTCGTAAAATACTAACAATGATAAGAGAAAACATATTTGAACACTTGACTGTTCTATAAAAGTGCTTCAACTGTTTTCTGAACTATTTCAACACTTCAATGGTCAAAATTGCAGAATTTACACATTATCTGTTCAAACCGGGGCAATGTGGGGCAGTGTAGTTCTCTGGTTCACCTCTGAGGGTGCTGTGTCATATACAATATACCATACCATACCAGTTTATTTATAAAGCACTTAAAAATACAGCAGCAGCCGTCCGAAGTGCTGTACAAGAATAAAAACAAGCAGAAAACAATAAAAACAATCAATCTCAATCATATAAATATCAGAACATCACAAGTAAAATAATACAACATTAAAACAGAGATGTGAACTCATTCTGGTTTAAAAGCCAATGAAAACATATGTGTTTTTAAACGAGTTTTAAAAACAGATATTGATGGGGCCTGCCTGACCTTCAGTGGCAGCTCGTTCCACAATTTAGGAGCCAGAGCTGAAAATGCTCTGTCTCCTCTGGTCTTATAAAAGGTTTTCGGGACTGCTAAAAGCATCTGGTCAGCGGATCTAAGAGCACGTGATGGCACATAAAGTTGAAGCAGTTCAGACAGATAAGAGGGACTAAAACCGTTCAAAGACTTAAAAACAAACAATAAAACTTTAAAATGGATTCGAAACTGGACAGGAAGCCAATGAAGGGACATTAAAACTGGAGTGATGTGCTCACGTCTGCCTGTACCAGTCAAAAATCGTGCAGCAGCATTTTGTACCAGCTGCAACCGAGAAAGCGAGGCCTTATTTACTCCAATCAGAAGAGAGTTACAATAATCCAGGCGTGAAGTAATAAAAGCGTGGATTACTGTCTCTAAGTGGCGTCTAGAAAGGAGGGGCTTGATTTTTGACAGGCGCCTCAGATGAAAGAACGAGGACTTAACCATGCTGTTGATGTGACAGTCCAGTTTCAGGCAGGGGTCAATTTTCACTCCTAGATTTGTCACAATCGACTTTTCATATGGGGCCAAAGAGGAAAAATCAAAAGTGGTGGGACTGTCAGGAGCACTAGATTTAAAGACCATAACCTCAGTCTTTTTATCATTAAAATGGAGGAAATTAAGCGCCATCCACCCTCTAATGTCACCAAGACAGTCCAGAAGAGACTGCGTGGAGCCATTTTGTTTTACAGGAAAATAGACTTGACAGTCATCCGCATACAAATGAAACTGCACACCATGCTTTCTGAAAATAGAACCGAGTGGCAGAAGGTAAAGTGAGAAGAGAAGAGGACCAAGGATAGATCCCTGGGGTACACCCCAGGGGAGGGCAGCAGATGCAGAGGTAAAATTATCAATCTTCACACTGAAACTTCGATTTGAAAGGTAGGACCTAAACCACTGCAGAGCTGAGCCAGTGATGCCCACCCATTGCTCCAATCTGGCGATAAGAATTTCATGGTCGACTGTGTCAAAAGCAGCTGTTAAATCTAAAAGCACAAGTAAAACACAGTTTCCAGAATCCAGCGATAAAAATATGTCATTAAAAACCCTTAGAAGAGCAGATTCAGTGCTATGGTAGGTTTTAAAACCAGACTGGAAGACCTCCAAAATTTTAAATTCATCCAAAAAGTCCTTCAGCTGGGTGTAAACAACTTTTTCCAATATTTTTGAAATAAAAGGTAACTTTGAAATTGGCCTAAAGTTGGACAAAGAGGTAGGATCAAGGCCAGGTTTTTTCAATAATGGCTGAACCACAGCATGTCTAAAATTGCCTGGCACCACGCTAAACATTAAGCTGCTATTGATCAAATTTAGAACAAAAGAGCCAACTGTAGAAAATACCTCCTTAAGAAAACAAGGAGGTACAACATCAAGGGGGGAACCTGATGGTTTCATACTGGTGACAATTTTCTCTAGGTAGGAGAGAGAAATAGGCTCCAGATGATCAAAAAGTGCAGGACAGGGGACCAGGATGGAAGGGTCATGGGAAGGAAAAGAAATACAAGCCCTCGTGTTCGTAACCTTGTCCAAAAAAAATTGAAGGAACTTATCACAAAGTTCTTTAGATGCTTCAATAGGAACCGGTTCATGTGAATTTAGGACCGTGTTGATTGTATCATAAAGAACACGGGGATTGTGAGAGTTGGCAACAATAATGTCAGAGAAATATTTGGCTCTGGCTGTTTTTACAGCTTGTTGATAGCGACGCCAACTCTCTCTCACCATATCAAATGAGACTTGGAGACCATCCTTTCTCCATTTGCGTTCATTTTTCCTGCATACCTGCCTAATGGCACGGGTATGGTCGCTCAACCACGGGTCAGATTTAGGCTTTGAATGCCTAGTTTTAATTGGGGCCACATCATTCAGAATAGTGTTGCATAAAGAATCAAAATGTAGTGAAAGCTCCTCGGTGCTGAAAGATGAGTTAAAAACACGGCAGCTTCGAGCAGGAGCACAGGCTTTAACAGCTTTAGAAACAGGAATAAAATCAAATAAAACTGGCATATGGTCGGAAAACAACGCATCACCAATTTCCAAGTTTAAAATAGACAATCCATAAGATAAGACAAGGTCGAGGGTGTGTGTACGTTCATGCGTTGGGCCCTTCACTGATTGAGTGAGACCAAATGCATCCACTAAATCTAAAAAATCCTTCACCAGCGGCTTTCCAGGGCTGCACACCGGGATATTAAAGTCTCCTAAAAATAAAATTTGCTCATATTTGGACATGTAATCGCTCAAAAAATCAGAAAAGTCCCGTATGAAATCCTTATTGTACTTGGGAGCCCTATAGATGACTGCGCACAGAAGTGGAGGAGTGCAGCCGAGCTCAAACATGCTCAGTTCAAACGAAGAAAAAGCAGTCGGGGGGGACAACTGCTTACAGTCAAAACAAGATTTATAAATGACAGCTAAACCTCCTCCACGCAGCCCGAGAGCCTTGGAGTATTAAAATATGAGCAGCCATGGGGTAAAAGTTCTGAGAAAACACTGGACTCACCCGAAGAAATCCAAGTTTCCGTCACGGAGAGAAAGTCCAAACCCTGAGATGAATAAAAATCCTTCAGAATAAAAGTTTTGTTTGCAACAGATCTCGCGTTTACCAGACCCATCCTGATAGGAACTGGTTCTGGCGATGCAGCAGAAGAATTAATCCGAGCAAAGTGTTGCAGATTTCCAAGGTCGGCACTTCGCCAGCGCAGATGTGGAGGAGTGAGACGTGGAGGAAAGAAATGTTGATCCGAGTCGACAACAGGTACCAGCCAGGAATCAACCGGGTCCAAGGAGCGCCGCGAAGCATGCAGACCAGGAAATGATCCAATCTGGGACAGGAATACTCCCGGCGAACTTGCCAAAACGGTCCTCAGCTTCACCAAGAGCCCACCGCGTTTACCTCGACGCCTGTGACGTCTTCTCCGGCGAGGGGGGTGTGGTACCCGGCACAGGTATGATGGAACTCCGGCCAACAGCGGGGGCAAAGAATCGTGCTTCTCATGATGATGTAAAATATTAGCAGCAGGCAGACGAAGCCCAAAAAGGGTTTGGCGTCACTGTAAATGCAAACATGGTATTTAATTAAAAATAGTAAATTGACTTAAATCAGTTTTCATCAAATAGTGATTAAGACTCACTTTTAGTAAGTTACTTGTAATTTGTGGTCAAAAAATCTCAGTAGCTCAGTTAACTTGAGCTCGTTTCATTTAGAAAAAGTAAGTTTTTGATAAGTGTGAACAAATCCCGTATCATATCGCGATAAGAAGACATCTCGCGCATGCTCAGAATAGAACCACACACGCACACTGCGCATGCCTCATTTTTGAGCGCGTTTCACTCTTCTCTTGGGAAATATCGTAACAGATACCAGTAAGTATGTTTTTTTAATCATAATGTATGAAGTTGGTATTAAAATGTTTTTTAACAGGCGATGTTGGTGTGCATTTCTCGCAGAAATATGGGTATTGTCTCAGCTCGTGTTAGCTAACGGTAGAGCTAGCCAACTAATGATATTTAACATAAACCTAGCTAGTGGCAATATTCCACAATATAATTTTAAATTTTCGTTTGAGACAATTGTGCTCGCGTGTGCCGTGGAGTCGCAGGGAAAAGAAAGGTGGGGGCGCGCGGGGTGTCTTCCCCCAGTTGCTTCTTAGCAGCTAAGCTAAGAGGATACACGAGTGAGTCGCACAGACTGCAAACACTTAAAAAAATAACAGCAACCTGAACCAAACGTTTGGTTCTGCTGCCCCTTGGCTTGTTGATCACGGATCAGACAGGCCACCAGCAAACCTCCCATTATTAATCAGTCTGCTCAACAACTACTAGCTTCTGTTAGCTGTGCAAAGGGTCCCTGTGAAACGGTGAGCATCTTCTTGTTTCGGCTTTTCCCTTTTCAGGTGTCACCACAGCGAGTCATCCTCCTCCACCTCACTCTGTCCTCTGCATCCTCATGTCCTCACTCCAACTACCTTCATGTCCTCTCTAACTGCATCCATATATCTCCTCTTTGGCCTCCCTCTTTGTCTTTTTCCTGGCAGCTGCATTTGTACTCGGACCCACACAAATATCTGAGCTTGACATGTAATGAATAAGTGATTATTCTCATGTGTAATGTAATTCGAACTGTAAAACTAAAATAGTTTTTTTTTCTTAATTTTCTAATTTATAACCACAAGTCTGGTTAATATGTTATTACAGGAAATCCCTGTTTGGAAAAGCATCTTCAAGCTTGAAGAATGGCAGGCACAATTCATGTGAGTAAAATCCATCACCATTAAATGACTTACTCATTTATCTATTCATCTTAAACATCAGAATGAATGTGTTTTATAAGGCCCTCTCACACGTGAACGTTTTAGACAACTCATGCCAACTTGTGAAAATTTAGGAGATATCTATAGTGCAGCTATGTATACTCTTTTAAGATTTTTATTCCTGTTAATGTGACAAGACATTTCCCTTTATTAACAGATGACAGCATTGATGAAACATATGGTGTGAATGTGCAGTTTGAATCTGATGAAGAGGTAAAGTTTTTTTTTCATGATGTTATATTCCTTTTTGTTCTCAGCTTTCTGCACAACGAACTTACCCTCACTGAAAATAAGATTCACCTGACTTTGAATTTCACTGATGAAAGTTATTGTAAATTTTGTCCTCAGAAGCTTTGGAACATCCAGATGTTTGTGCTCAAAATAAATTATAAAAGTAATCATTTTTCTGGTTTGCAGGAAGGAGATGAAGACCAGTTTGGAAAAGTACGAGATGAACACTCAGATGAATACGGTGAAGGAGATATATTATTATTAATAATAATAATTAATATTTTGAAATTGTTTGTGTTTTTCACACGCACAGTTCAGTATTGTACCATGCTGGCGAGTGCTCAGAGTGAAGCAGAAAAGGAACGTATCATAGGGAAAATGGAGTCGGATCAGGAGCTGTCAAAGATCCTCTACCAGCTTCAGGAGACCGAGAAGGAGGACATAATTTGGGTAAGACTTCCTGTTTGTGAAGTTATGCCATAAAACCATTTGTCTGTATGGACCGTCACAGCTCGGTTTTGTTTTCTAGGAAGAGCGATCTCGCAGGGAGAGGATGAGGAATTCTCGTGTTGATGACTTGGAAGCAATGGACATTGGCCATGGAGAGGTAAATACTGTCACATTTACATACATACCGGTACATACATACTTGCATACATACATGTACACGTACACGTACATATATACATGCATACATACATACATACATACATGTACATACTGGTACATGTGCATGCATGTACATACCGGTACATGTGCATACATGTACATACCGGTACATGTACATACATGTACAAACCGGTACATGTACATACGGTACATGTACATACCGGTACATGTACACACATGTACATACCGGTACATGTACATACATGTACATACTGGTACATGTACATACATGTACATACCAGTACATGTACATACATGTACATACCAGTACATGTACATACATATGTACATACCGGTACATGTACATACATGTACATACCGGTACATGTACATACCGGTACATGTACATACCGGTACATGTACATGCATGTACATACCGGTAGTGTACATGCGTGTACATACCGGTACGTGTACATGCGTGTACATACCGGTACGTGTACATGCGTGTACATACCGGTACGTGTACATGCGTGTACATACCGGTACGTGTACATGCGTGTACATACCGGTACGTGTACATGCGTGTACATACCGGTACGTGTACATGCGTGTACATACCGGTACGTGTACATGCGTGTACATACCGGTACGTGTACATGCGTGTACATACCGGTACGTGTACATGCGTGTACATACCGGTACGTGTACATGCGTGTACATACCGGTACGTGTACATGCGTGTACATACCGGTACGTGTACATGCGTGTACATACCGGTACGTGTACATGCGTGTACATACCGGTACGTGTACATGCGTGTACATACCGGTACGTGTACATGCGTGTACATACCGGTACGTGTACATACCGGTACGTGTACATGCGTGTACATACCGGTACGTGTACATGCGTGTACATACCGGTACGTGTACATGCGTGTACATACCGGTACGTGTACATGCGTGTACATACCGGTACGTGTACATGCGTGTACATACCGGTACGTGTACATGCGTGTACATACCGGTACGTGTACATGCGTGTACATACCGGTACGTGTACATGCGTGTACATACCGGTACGTGTACATGCGTGTACATACCGGTACGTGTACATGCGTGTACATACCGGTACGTGTACATGCGTGTACATACCGGTACGTGTACATGCGTGTACATACCGGTACGTGTACATGCGTGTACATACCGGTACGTGTACATGCGTGTACATACCGGTACGTGTACATGCGTGTACATACCGGTACGTGTACATGCGTGTACATACCGGTACGTGTACATGCGTGTACATACCGGTACGTGTACATGCGTGTACATACCGGTACGTGTACATGCGTGTACATACCGGTACGTGTACATGCGTGTACATACCGGTACGTGTACATGCGTGTACATACCGGTACGTGTACATGCGTGTACATACCGGTACGTGTACATGCGTGTACATACCGGTACGTGTACATGCGTGTACATACCGGTACGTGTACATGCGTGTACATACCGGTACGTGTACATGCGTGTACATACCGGTACGTGTACATGCGTGTACATACCGGTACGTGTACATGCGTGTACATACCGGTACGTGTACATGCGTGTACATACCGGTACGTGTACATGCGTGTACATACCGGTACGTGTACATGCGTGTACATACCGGTACGTGTACATGCGTGTACATACCGGTACGTGTACATGCGTGTACATACCGGTACGTGTACATGCGTGTACATACCGGTACGTGTACATGCGTGTACATACCGGTACGTGTACATGCATGTACCGGTATAGCACTTTGAGATTTTTATTAATGAAAAGTGCATTATAAATGGAATTCATTATTATTATGGTAATGGTAAATGGAGCTTATTTATATAGCGCTTTCTAGCCCCCTGTGAGGAGCCCCAAAGCGCTTTACAATACCAGCCATCCACCCATTCATTCAGACATTCATACACCGGTAGTGGTAGCCTGCCTTGCAAGGCGCCATCCAGACCTACCGGGAGCAACTCGGGGTTAAGTGTCTTGCCCAGGGACACAACGGCACATGGTGGGCGGATGCGGGATTCGAACCTCCAACCTTCCGATCAGGGGTCGACTGCCATTACCACTACACCACGGCCGCCCCATACCGGTACATGTACATACATACTACATACATACGTATGTAAATGTATGTATTTATATGTACATACCGGTACGTGTACATGCATGTACATACCGGTACGTGTACATGCATGTACATACCGGTACGTGTACATGCATGTACATACCGGTACGTGTACATCCATGTACATACCGGTACGTGTACATCATGTACATACCGGTACGTGTACCCATGTACATACCGGTACGTGTACATGCATGTACATACCGGTACGTGTACATGCATGTACATACCGGTACGTGTACATGCATGTACATACCGGTACGTGTACATGCATGTACATACCGGTACGTGTACATGCATGTACATACCGGTACGTGTACATGCATGTACATACCGGTACGTGTACATGCATGTACGTGTACATATAAATACATACATTTACATACGTATGTATGTATGTAGTATGTATGTAGATGGCCTCGTTCATAGGAACGATGGTTTGAGAGAGGAGTAAAGGAGGCCATCTTTGTGAAAAGAAACCGTCCATCATTAAAAAGGGGTGGAGGCCTCCTGGTTCAACTGTCCCCCTCCTACAATGCTGTTATTGCTAGTATCACTCAGCCCTCTGTGAATAGCAAACAACCATCAGGGTACTAACGATCCATCGTTAGGCTGATGGTCCTCCTTGATCATGGGAGCAGCTGGTTTTGTTTGTCATCAGAAAACTGGTTGATCCACTGAGAGGGTGCTATTTATAAGACTAAGCTGAATACAGCAGCTCAGACTGAGGAAGTCTTTCAGACGAAAGACGAAACATTTCTACTTTTTTGTTTTGTTTTGTTTTTTGAATGTCCAGAGGACCAGACTTAGCTTTTTTAAATATGTATTTTACTTTACTGAAACTTCAAAATAATTATAATGGTCGTCTTTTCTTTTAACAGGTGTTTTTTTTTCCGGATAAATCCAGAAAAGGGAACCAAAGTGGAGAACAAACACTCAAAGCGTCGTCTCAACCTGAACCCCCGAGTCCTCACCCTGATACAGGAACTCACCGATCACGAGTGGTGTGACACCTAAATAAGGACTCTCTCTGTGGACTCTAACTTGTTCAATGAAGAGGTACTGCAAGTTTTTGCTTTTTGGACTGTTAGCAGGAAAAAAATATTTGAAGTTTCTGCTCTGTGGACTGTTCATTGAAGAAGCACTGCAAGTTTTTGTTTTGTGGACTTTTAGCAGGAAAAAAATATTTGAAGTTTCTGCTCTGTGGACTGTTCATTGAAGAAGCACCGCAAGTTTTTGTTTTTGGACTGTTCTGTTGGAGAAAAGGTACCGGTACTACAAGTTGTTGCTTTGTGGACGGTTGACGTATTGCACATTTTTGCCTAAACTTCCACATTTCCACATTTTTTGTTTAAAGTACTGTATTAAGACAACTGCTAAAAATGTAAACATTTACATTTAATTTATTTTAAGCTTTTTGCCTGGCATTTGGTACATTTTGTTAATTGAAAACTGTCTTGACTAAAAGAGGCTAATCTTCAGTTTTTGATTGTGGATTAAGTCAGAGTTGCTGAATTGTTTAAAAAGGTACCGGTACTACAAGTTGTTGCTTTGTGGACGGTTGACGTATTGCACATTTTTGCCTAAACTTCCACATTTCCACATTTTTTGTTTAAAGTACTGTATTAAGACAACTGCTAAAAATGTAAACATTTACATTTAATTTATTTTAAGCTTTTTGCCTGGCATTTGGTACATTTTGTTAATTGAAAACTGTCTTGACTAAAAGAGGCTAATCTTCAGTTTTTGATTGTGGATTAAGTCAGAGTTGCTGAATTGTTTAAAAATGGTGACAATAAATTTTTCGAAAGTGATATGTACCTCTCATTCCATGATGTTACATTTTGCATGTTTTGTAATGACAGTAGTAGTACTGGTAGTCAGTTAGCGGGTTT
>JBBPBX010064524.1:0-20224 GCA_038048925.1 Garcialebias charrua | reverse complement strand
TTGATGTTTGGGCGAAAGCGTGTAAAACAATCACAAAACCTATTTTTGTATTACAGAAAAGAGCTGTAAGAATTATCACTAGAAAACATTACAGTCATCCATCTAGTACATTATTTTATCAACTGAAAAGTGCTGGGCAGCGCTAATCCAAAAATTAGTTCCACAATTTCTAAAACGCTTATTAATTTTTTTAGGTCCACAATTTCAAAAGCACAAATGTCTTATGAAAATTAGGGGAAGCTAATCTAATCCGCTATTTATATTCGACAATTGGTAGCCGGCAGCGTTATGCAATATTTGCACTACACTGCCAACTGAAAAGTAACAAAAATGATCCTAAAAGGATGAAATTACAAAAATCAAAGGATTTATTTAATACTTTACGTACATATATTCTATTCGGCCACGAAATTAACAAAAAATAGAATGATCTTTTAATCCCTAAAACCACTTTTAAATCTCAAATACACGGGTGTGTCGCCACCGCATTTATACATAAAAGTAACCCAAATACATAAAACTAACGACTCACCGTCGAATGGTCGACACAAAACACACAATAAAATCCTCCGGCCGCGTTAATTTGGCTTGAAACAGCGGGGTTCTCTGCGGATTTATCCATTAGTAACCCAGCACAACCAGCTGGACACAGAGTTAGCGTCCAGTTCACCTCTGACCCGGAAGATGTCAAGATTCTATAGGTAGTCAACAGATTTAATGAAAAGTAACTAAAATACATAAAACTAACGACTCACCGTCGAATGGTCGACACAAAACACACAATAAAATCCTCCGGCCGCGTTAATTTGGCTTGAAACAGCGGGGTTCTCTGCGGATTTATCCAAGAAACCCAGCACAAACAGCTAGCCACAGAATTAGCCCCTGAGTTCACCTCTGACCCGGAAGATGTCAAGATGGAATAGTCCATTTTTAGTAGGGGGATAAAGAAATCGACCGTTTTTTTATTGCGTATTTAATGATCGTTTTCATCGTAACTATAATTATTTTTATGTTAAATGTACATTAACAAGCAGGATCAATGTTAGGGATGTAGGTGACTGGCCGGGGCGCGGCGGGGCCGGGGCCCCATGCTGATTGGGATCCCCAGGCAACGGCATCATTTACCTACATGGTAGATCCGAGTCTGTTCTCCGCTCTGCTCCCTCCCCCTCCAACCCTCCCTCCTCTCTGCTCTTTACGGTGGGGAAAAAGGTAAAACAAGCAGCTACGGAGCCAGCATAAGAGCTTGTAAATAAGTTTATTGGTTTTTACTGATAGATAATTAGTTATTAGCGGTACTGCATTTTAAATAAAAATAGCACAAATCCGCTTATGAATTATAAAAGTTAGTCAAACCACAAAAACGCTGACAAAAAGTTTAGGTCCACTGTAAGCGGATTAGCGCTCTCTAGCGTTCATAGCCCACCACTGCAACTGAAGTTATTGAAGTTCCATGATTTGGTAGATTATAATATTTTATCAGTTATGTATAGGGCTCAGAATAACGCATTACCTTTAAATATCCAAATGCATTTTGTTAAAAGACAAAGTTGTTATAACCTTAAGGGAACAGAGATGTTTGTAAAACCACAATTCAGAACTAGTTTGAAGGGACGTTCTACCTCAATCCAGGGAATTAGATTATGGAATGGCTTGGAGAATGTAGTTAAAAATGCCAAGTCAATGTTTACATTTAAGAAAATGATCAAAATGAATTTGTTAAAAAAAAAAATGAAATGACGTAATGTGTATTGTATTAGTTAGAAAATTAGAAAGAGTTAGTCATTTTGTACTGTTGGTGGAAGATTATTATTGTTTAATCTGATTGTTTGAAAAAAGGGGCAGATATAATAAGATTTATTCTTCTTTCTGCTACCTTTCATTTTATATGTTGTACGTTATCATCTATGGGATTGTCTTGTATTGTGTTTCTTTTGTAAAAAAAATGAACAAATTTCATAAACATAAACATATTTTCATCTGGGCAAAAACAAAACATATTATTTATTATATAACTTTTATTTTCATAAACATTGAAGAAGTGGTGTGTTTTAATAGCTTAATCAGTATTTACCTGTAATATAACTGTTAATGTCAAAATTGCAGAAGTTACTTTTATTGATTAGCCACCATAATACACACATTATTTTGTAGAGAGTATTAAAGCAGTTAGTATTCTTGATTTTCACATTTAAATATAAAAGCACATATAACCCGCTTAACTGGATAAAAGACGTAACTGATAAAAAACAGACCTTGACTACAGACGCTATTTGTTTATCAAATTTTAAGACCTTGTCAAATGTCACCCCCAAGTTTTTAACTGTTGATCTGAACTTGAATGTCAGAGCACCAAAGTTACAAGGAGCATCATCACCGAAGAAGATGCATTCTGTCTTTCCTTCGTTTAAAAACAAAAAATTACGGTGAAGCCACTGTTAAATGTCGGCAATACAATCAGCATAAGGAGTGAGAAGATTACTGTTTTTGGGTTTCATTGGTAAATAAATTTGTACATCATCAGCATGGCAGTGAAAAGAAAAGTTATGTCTGGCTATCACTGATCCAAGAGGCAGCATTTACAGTGAGAAGAGGAGAGGACCAAGAATAGAACCCTGTGGCACACCACAAGAGAGAACGGCAGTGGAGGAAGAGAGGTTATCCAACATGACAGAAAATGTTCTGTTGGTCAAGTAGGCAGTGAACCACTTGAGTGCTGTAGCAGATATTCCAACAATAATGTTGAAGACGAGATAGAAGGACAGTGTGGTCCACTGTGTCAAATGCAGCTGTAAGGTCCAGCAACACCAGTGCAAAGGGACACTTGGCATCCATGGACATGGAAATGTCATTATGGACTTTTAACAGGGCTGATTCAGTAGAATGACGGGTTCTAAATCCAGACTGAAATATTTCAAAAATACCATGATTTTCTAAATCAGGTTGTAACTGCATAAAAACAACTTTTTAGATTTTTCTACCTGGATTATTGAGCATGCATCAGGGAAAAATTGAGTGCATATATCAAAGTCAAAGTCAAAGTCAACTTTATTGTCAGATCTGCAATATGTACTGTACAGGACATACACAGGACCGAAATTGCGTTTCTCTCAGTCCCTCGGTGCAACAGTAAACATCTAAACATTGAAACACTGAAACATATAATAATAGACATAAGCATAAAATAGTAAAACTAACACTGTCCTGAGTTTTTTTTTTTTTTGCATAGCGGTGCAAGAGCATGAAAATCCACACCAACTCTAAAACTAAAACATTAAACATTTAATGAACATAATACTGTCCTGAGTTTTTGCATACTAGCACAAAAAAAAGAGTATAAAAAGTATAACTAAAATAAACTAAAGGTTTCTAGCATTGACATTTGCAAAGTGGCAAAGCAGCGTATGAGTCAATGTACACAGTATATGTATGAGGTAGTAGTTGATGTTGTTATAGAGGCAAAAAGTGGCATATGCAGTAAGGCACATTGGGCATCCCTAAATAAGACCGTTCAGAGCACACTGTATATGTACCAGCAGTGGTGTAGATATTAGAGTAGTGTAAATAAATGTAAACAGTAGTAATTACATGTAAGCAGTAGTAATAAAAGTAAACAGTATTAATAAATGTAAACAGAGAATGTAAACAGTATTATGATTATAGGCAGTGATGTAATACAGACATTAGTGCAAGTATGAGAAGTAGTGCAAACTGTATGAGCACATGACCGAGAGTTTAGTGAAAAACTTTGTGTTGAGTGATAATGTGTGAGAAAGAATATATCAGACCTGTGTTCAAAATTCTGCTTCCATTTTATTAAAAAAATAAACAAAAAACAATTTTTACCTCTTCAACTGAGTGAGGAGTACTTAACCTCAATGTGCAGCCTGGTGGCTATTAATGGCACCATCCCACAGAGTTTTGAATTAGAGCCACCAGCAATTCTGGTAAAACAACACTTCAATGAACATTCACACGGTTGTCTTAAACATGAACAATATTGCTACAAGATATCAGGCTCACCATGTATTTGAGTTTGCAATATGCAGATCTGAAGAGTGCAGCAAGTTGTTTGGGAGACGCCCAGTGGAGCACACCACAACCACAGTAGAGAAAGAGGAGGAAGTGAACTGTGACCCATGGCTTAAAAAAGTTAGACAGATGGGGCAACACAGGAAGTGGACCCACCAAATTAAAAGCCATAGACTAAATGCGGGTTACATATGAATCGATCTAAGGCTCTGATTAGTCTTTGTAGAGTATGGAGTACTGTATGGATAGGTACGGTAAATGAGGGCACAGACTGTAGTGTAAAGTGCTTTGAGTACAGTATATTGATAAGATAGAAGGATGCTATTAGGGATGGGGCCGATCCGATCCAGTAACGGTATCAGCATCCGATACCAGCATAATTTAAGTATCGGATTTTCCGATCCAACCTGCCGATATTCCTGATCTGGCTTCAAAGAGCACTTGTGTTCCACCATATTCTGTGACCGTCTTAACATTGTGTGAGTTAAACCCAATGAAGACACTCTGGGACTCACAACAGGAAACACCTAAACTTTAATAGTGCACAAGAGGCAGGTCTATATCACAGACGTCCTTCTCACTCATGGTACAGTTGGAAAAGTGAAAAACCGATAAGCATTATGGGAAAGACAACACAGTCCATTCCCCTTAACCACTAAAGGAGTGGATTTTGTTGTCTTTCTCATAATGCTTAGTGGTATTTTAGTTTTCCAGTTGTACCATGAGTGAGAAGGACAACTGAAAAACCGCTAAGCATTATGGGAAAGACAACACAGTCCACTCCCCTTAACCACTACGGGAGTGGATTTTGTTGTCTTTCCCATAATGCTTAGCAGTATTTTAGTTTTCCAGCTGCACCATGAGTGAGAAGGACGTCTGTGATATAGATCTGCCTCTTGTGTGCTGTTAAATTTTGGGTTGCCTGTTGTAAGGCCCAGAGTGTCTTCATTGGGTTTAACTCACAGAATGTTAAGACAGTTGTCTCAGATTTAAAAAAATCATTATTACAGCCTCTTATACCTAAACCGTATCAGATCGGAAAGTATTGGTATCGGTCGATACCCAGATTTAAGTATTGGTATCGGATTGGTAGTAAGAAATGTGGATCGTGCATCCCTAGATGCTATATAACGAAAGTTACATATGTAACTATGGTTCTATGAATCTCGGATGACCACCAGAGGGCAGAGCTGAAAGCACTGAATGTTCCCTTCGTTCATGCACTGTTAGAGTAATAATATCAAAAAAGTTGCAGGTGTGACACGGATGATCAATCAGAGGCTATATAACCTGGTGTCATCTGCGGCTCTGCTCCTACAGAATCTTCTCACGGTAAGCAAGGATTCTGAGTAGGGGTGTAACGAGATCTCGTTGTACGAGATCTCGCGATATTAAACTCCCGCGATATCTCTCGTTGAGAGGTAACGTTGTCTCGCGAGATGCTAATGCTAATGCTAGCAGAGCCCCTAGCAAGTCAGAGTCACGGACAGCATGGCTTCGCCGGATGAAGTTGCTATAGAAGACGCCCCAACTACTGATGGAGGGTGCCGCAGACGCCTCTACATTGATGGAGGGTAACGGCGCTGCCGACGCTGCCCCGAATGTAAAGACACGCGTGTAAACACCGGTGTGACCGGTGTTGCCAGATAGAGTCCCACCCACCCAAAGCAATCTCTACCCGCAAAAGTCAGAAGGAAAATCGCGGTGAACCGCCCAATCTGGCAACACTGGTGAGTGACGGCTGCAGAGTCAGTTTTGGAAAGTCCTGCGTGAATATCTATTTTTTTAAACAAAGTTGAACGTTCTAAGGTCTAAGGAGATTCAATCAGTAAAATGAAGACATCAGTTGGGTTTGTAATACATGTTAAAACAGAATAAAAGCCTTTTTGCGGCATAAAACCGATCTTTGAAGTTTTCTTGAACTAATGTTAAAATCTCGTCTCGTTCTAGCGAGATCTGTGATTTTCTCGTCTCGTCTCGTGAGTTTTGTGTATCGTTACACCCCTAATTCTGAGTGAAGAGAAGCTCTGGCGGTCATCTGGTATTCATAGAACCATAGTTACATATGTAACTTTCGTTTTATTTCATCCGTCCTGACAGCCAGAGGGCGGTGCTGAAAGCACTGAATGACAAATACCAATGATGTCACAAGGAATCCTGAGCACATATCTCACTGAGGAGGCCCAGAGGACCCTTGTAGAAGACCCTGGCCCAAGGGATGAGGGGTGGCCATGGTAACTCATAAAGTCTGGTAAACGTGATTGGGGAAGCCCATGATGCGGCAGCACATATTGCTTCTATCGGAACCCCTCTCAGGGCAGTCCAGGCAGCGGACATGCTCCTGGCAGAATGTGCCTTCACGCTGACCGGCAGGGGGACTTGCCCCATAGTGTAGGCATGGCAGATTACATCCACGATCCAGTGGAAGAGGAGATGTTTGGAAAGAGGATAGCCTAAACTAAGGCTTCCGTAAGGCACATACAGCTGGTCTGAACATTGTTGAACATTGTATAACGACAGTAGCTGCAACATATGCCTCCAGTGCTCTCACTAGGCACAGTAATCTAGACCCCTCGCCAGGTGTAGGATGAAAATGTGTCAGCCTCAACAGTTGGTTACAGTTAGTGAGACAACATTGGTACAAATGCAGTGTTTGGCCACAAGATAACATCAGAGCCCTCAAGGCCCTACCTGAGGCATGAGGAGCTGAGAGAACCTATAGCACTGAGGCCATAGCCACAAAAGCCATCTTGTATCATAAAACGCTTGAGGCCCACCTACGTTAGAGGTTCGAACAAAGGGCGGCACAGAGCTTTGAGAACCAAGGGCAGCTACCAACCTGGTGCTTGTGCAGATGTCGGTAGGTGTAACCTATGGGAATCACGCAGAGAAGAGAGACTAGATCAGGGCTTCCTAGCGCACGGCCATTGATGCCGTCATGATCAGATGATATTGCCGCTACATAAACTGTAAGTGTAGAAAAGAAGTGACCCTTACCAAGGAGAGACCGGAGAAACTCCAGGTGGTGGATACTGTATAGGAGACTGGATCCTCATTGGTCAGACATAATCCGTTTCTGTCCTGCTGATGAGTAGAGGGTGCCCTGGCACTTAGGATGGTACATCTGAGTGGGCTCGAAACTCCAGTCTTCTGCTGTCCTAGCCTTGTAGTGGCCATACCCACGGCCAAAGACATTGAAGAGTGGGGTGCCATATCAGTCATCCCAACCAAATTAGAGAAAGGGGTGGAAAGGCATATAGGAGAACCCTTGACCAAGGATAGACCAATGCGTCCTAACCCAGCGTATCCGACGTTCCGGTAGGGGAGTACACTAGGGGACACTGAGGTGCCTGCCGGTGATTGATATGGTAGACAATATAGATGTTGTCCAGCCAAATGAGAGCATGACACCCTTCCAGGTGGGGCAGGAAGTACCTGAGTGCCAATGCGTTGCATGCAGCTCCAGTGCATTTATATGGTTGGAGCGGTCCTTTGACCCCAACAGCCTTGAACTGCTCTGCATTACCACACAGTGCCCAATCCCCTGAAGCTGGCATATGTCATGCCCACTTCCTTGCAACACACTACCACTCCCATGGGGACACCCTTGGATGAATAATCTTTGTCCATCCATGTCATCAGGGCCTGAAGACCTGACCATGTCACTGCGAGCATGTGTGGCTTGACATCCAGGCGAAAGTTGTTCAGCAACCTCTGTAAGGGGTGAAGTGACAGCAGGCATAAGGGTACCACCAGAGTGACTGACGACAGTTTGCCTAGTACCCACTAGAAGGCAACACAAGGGAGCTGCTTGTCTAGCCTGAACAGACTGACCAACTGGAATATGCCGTCCATCCTGAGCAGATGGGTGAGCTCTCATGGAGGATGAATTCAGAATCACTCAATAAAGGTCTTCATTTGGAAAAGGATCAGGCAGTTCTTCTCCAGGTTAACATTAAGGCCCAACTCAGACACCTGAACAAGCAGGCGGGTCATGTCACGAAAGGTATAGGCCCGAGATAGAGTGCAGAGAAGCCAATCGTCTAAGTACGGCAGAACCATCACTCCAAAGGCCTGCAGAGGAGAGAAGGCTGCCTTCACACACTGAATGAACACCCT
Source organism: Garcialebias charrua (assembly GCA_038048925.1). Taxonomy (NCBI): domain Eukaryota; kingdom Metazoa; phylum Chordata; class Actinopteri; order Cyprinodontiformes; family Rivulidae; genus Garcialebias; species Garcialebias charrua. The sequence goes on along the minus strand of JBBPBX010064524.1, from coordinate 12,073 downwards.
CGGAGAAAGAGAGAGAACCCAAATGGGAGTACCCAGAGCTGCCAGTGATGACCCCAATAGGCAAACCTGAGAAATCGGAAATGCTCTGCTGCAATAGGCACATGAAAATAAGTATCTTTCACGTCTATAGACATGAACCATTCTCCCTTCATGACAGCTTGAAGGACCTCTGCTGTCATGAGCATGTGAGAGGGCAGCACCCTTAAGTACTGGTTGAGTCCCCTCAGATCTAAAATGGGACGAAACCTGCCGTCCTCTTGCCCAAGGAAGTAAGTCGAGTAATATCCTCTGGGTTGTTACAGAGGGTCCACTACCTTGATTGCACCCTTGGCCAGGAGGACGAAAACTCTTGGCCTAGTGCTCTAGCTTTCACCAGATCGGCGACTACAGTCATCTTGACCCGGAGTGAGATGTGAGGCTGCTGTCAAAACTGTAGCCGGTAACCATGGGTCAGAGTGGCAACCACCCAATGGGCCACAATCTGAGCAGCCCAGTGGCTGAGCTGCTGGTAGGAGAAATATCCGACGGTCGGCCTGGTGGCATCACCGTCTCCTTCCACGGCTCCTAAGGGCCGTGGGAAGGTGGCGGACAAAGTCCCTGGTCCGAACCTGCCCAGATGGTTGATGGACTGACTCATGGAAGATCCTGTTGGGTATTTGCTGAACCACACAAAGGTAAAAACTCCCAAGGTGACAGCAGGTTCAATCGCCAGCATGCAATACAGGCTTACCGCGGCCGGCTTGTGCATGGCCGTCCACACTAGGCCATCCGCGGAGAGGTGCGCAAAGAGCTTTGGGTCTTGCCAGCAACCATGGAACTCCCTCAGGTACTCCTCCGATGGAGGGGTGGAAGAGGAAGGAAGGGCCCGTCCGCGTCTGAAGAACAAACTTCCAAGGGTGGACTCCTCTGGTTGGAGGACGTACAGCTGCAGATGTCTCAGGGCCATACGCATGACGTACTGCATTGAGTCATCACCTGACCCACTAGCTACATTCCAGGATGAAGAAAGTGAACCCATCTCTGAGACTTGAGATGACTGTTCCTCTTCCTCACCTAGAAAGTGAGAGGCAGAGGCAGTCAGCGATAACACATCTTCCTCCGCAGCCAGCTCAGGCATGGGTGGGGAGGAGAGTCCGGTCGTTACCCCTGTTAGCATACCTGAAAATGGGACTTAATTTCCGACAATTCTGCTGACAGCTGCTCCACTCTCGTGGAGAGACCCTAACCAGACTTGGCTCGCCTTTTCCTAAGAGATGCCACAGAGACTGTGTCCTCAGCCCAGTGCTTCGAGCGCCTAAGTGGATTCTCCTGCCCAGAAGGCGGGGGTCAACTGCCGAGCTCAGGGCGAAACTGAGCCAGCCGAGCCACCCTCATATCACAAATTATGAGGCTGTAGTTAATGCAGGGATTCTCTGACAGGGCCTCCACCAGATTACCCTGTCCAAAGCAGGCAAGACACAGGTCGTGACCGTCCTCCTTAGAATAATTGGGAAAGGGTGTGCAAACGCTAACCATCACCAATAGAAAACAAGGCTAGAAACTCAGAGGCTAGCACCATTAGCCTAGGCCAACTGCTTGGGGTTGGTGAAAGAGTGATTGGGAGATGGGGCGTAAACGCTTGCCGTCACCAATTAAAACAAGGTCAAAACTAGTAATCCTAGCTCAGCCCAACCGTTATGATACTGGCAAAAATTATTTGGAAGAGGGTGCGCAATGCTAACCTTCAACAGTAGAAAATAAGGCCAATACTGAGAGAGAGAGAGGCTAGTACCACTAGCTTAGTCCAACCGTTTGAGGTTGGTGAAAAATGACTTGGGAGAGGGTGCGCAATGCCAACCATCACCAATAGAAAACAAGACCAAAACTGAGAGAGGCTAGCACCGCTAGCCTAGTCCAACTAGTCTAACCTAGTCCAAGAAAAAAGATGATTGATAGAAGGTGCATGAGTGCACGCTTTACAAGAAGAAACGAGAACAGAACTAGTAATCCTAGCTCTGCCCAAAACAGAGAGGCTAGCACCGCCAGCCTAGTCCAACCATTATGAAGTTAGAGAAAAAATGATTAATAGTAGGTGCGTGAACGCTTGCCTTACAATTAGAAACAAGACCAGAACTAGTAATCCTGGCTCAGTCCAAAATGGAGAGAGGCTAGCAGTGTTGGACTAGTCCAACTGTTATGAGGTTGGGGAAAAAAAAAGATTAATAGAAGGTGCGCAAACGCATGCCTTACAATTAGAAACATGACCAGAACTAGTAATCCTAGCTCAGTCCAAAACTGAGAGAGGCTAGCACTGCTAGCCTAGCCCAACTGTTATGAGGTTGGACAAAAAAAGATTAATAGAAGGTGCGCGAACGCTCGCCTTGCAATAGAAACAAGAGCAGAAAACAGCTGGCTACATAATTGAACATTGGAACACAATCCAAACCAACCACACTGTTGGAAGCCTGCACAAGCAGATGGCACCGCTAACCAAGGCAAAATAGAGGTAGACTACTCACCATTGTTGAATCACACAAGGTAGACAAACGCTGTAAATTTAGGAGAGGGGCAAATAGCCGCCGTAGTCCCAATGAAATACCTTGACGAAGGCTAAACTGTCGTGGCCCTTAGGAGGGCGAACACGCTGCTGCAGTCATCGGGCAATTGGGCCTCTGACGGCGGTGGAAGGATCCAAAGCGCTGAAGCCTTGGATTGAACCACGTGCGAGAAGAACAAAGGAGCAGAGTCGTGGATGACGCCAGGCTATATAGCCTCTGATTGATCATCCGTGTCACACCTGTGACTTTTTTTATATTATTACTCGAACAGCACGTGTGAAGGGAACATTCAGTGCTTTCAGTGCCGCCCTCTGGTGGTCAGGAGGGATGAAATAGAACTACCATTTACTATTTAATATTTATCCATAAAAGTTTGAGAAAAAAAGAATGCTTTCATAACACTGGTTCCTGGGGGGAAAATGTTTTGTCCAGCTTTTCATCAAAGAATGTTGAGGATCAGAAAAGAAAAATACAGAAGGAGAAATGAACATAGAAGAAAGTAAAGTGGAGAGACAAAACTATGAAGAGATTAAATGAGTGCATGAACGATGGAAAAGAAGGGGACAAAAAAGATTTCAAGTAGAAAATGAGCATAAAGCAGAAGAACAGAAAAGCATAAAAATGGCAGATACTGTGGGTGATGAAGAGATAGATGATGGCAGACTGACAGATTATCCTCCTCCAGTATGCCATGTAGCCCCCCTACCCCAACTCTCATAAATTCACAAAACAAAATCATATTATTTTAATTGGTAAATTGTCCTAATTTTCATACCATCTTTGGTATAAAATACATCAAGCTTTTTTTTTCTGGGGGCTTAGCTCTGCTGCATAATATACTGTATTTTGCTTTGAGATGTATAAAAAAATTGCTGATGTAATCTAAGGCTTTAGATTGAGCTGCTAATATGTATGCCTTTTTTCAGTCAGTGGTCCAACATTAAAGGCAGACTAAGCAGAACATACTTTAAAACATCTATTTTAATCACATCTTATGACCCTCTAGAAGCTTGTGCTGCATTTTATATCTGCAATGACACCCTCCTTGGCTTATAATGATCTTCTACTTTCCTTTTCGTTTTGGCTATATTTTGGGAGATTTGGGTCTGCTTCCTTTGTGGAGAAAGATAAAAACCCAACAACTAATTAGAACACAATAGAAAGAGCATAACAAAAATAAAGATATCAGTTAAAGTAGTCATATTCTCCATTTCTCCATTTTATGCTGCAAACAAACTGACTAGAAATGCAAAACAATGAATACCCACAATGCAACATATTTCCATGTGGACGTGTTTGTTTGTGCTTTAAAATAACTGTGTTATGACTGATCAATTGGATAATCATACTTTGGAACTGACCACAGTTCGCCTCCTGAGTATAGTAGCTGATGAGTCAATAGCACCAATTTGTAGCCAAAATCATCAAAAATGTTATGAAGTTTACCATTACACAAATCAGAAAGGGATATGTGTGGTTGTTTGATTATTTAATGTTTTAAAAATACTTCCTGTCAATTAATTTTGCATCAATTTAAGCCCTGCTTATTTTCCCTTAAATTGTGCCATGTTTGTTAGTAAATATATCTGTGGTTTGAGCAGCAGAGCTGAGTATGTGCTCATGAAAAATTTGTCTTTTTTTCTCAGCCAATGCCAAAAAGCTTATTCTGTCATTGACTCATGATTAGTTTTGTTTATTAGATTGAGAGACTGAAGCCTAAAAAAACAAGATGCAAGGATTAAAGGTTCTTTGTTGTTAACACCACATGTGTACCATGTGTGGTGGAACGAAAGTGGACACAGGGTCCCAGTTACATCGAACAAAAGCATTAGAATGTGTGTAAAAAAAAAACAGTAATAAGATCTAAGATATTAACTAAGAAAAACCGTATCTAAAAACACACTTAGCACTAGTAGCACACAAATTATACGCCAAACAGCAGCACGAACATGAGCCTGCAAGACAGATGAGTACGAATGAACACAACAACATGAACTAGATCAGCACCAACAAGATGTGATTTTTCATAGTGATTATCCTGGTTAGAAATTCATGATTGTAACAGCTTCAGGGTAGATGCTGTCCCTCATTACAGTGGTTTTACATGTAATGGTCCTTTATTTCCTGCCTGAGGGGAGAGCGGAAAAAGTGTGTGTGTTGGGTGAGTGGTGTCCTTCATGATGCAGGTGGTCCTCTTCCTGGATATGTACAGTATTTTCTGGACTATAGGTCGCACCTTTATATAAGTCGCTTTGTCCAATTATTGTCAATAAATTTGAAAAATCCATAAACAGGTTGCACCTTTATATAAGTCGCATTTATTATGCGTCACCGCTACGCGACGCGTCAGCGCGTCATTTGCCCTGCTGAAAATGACAACTACAGAAGCATGCACGGAAGGACTTTTCACAAGATTAACACGGTAAAAACAATTATTTGTCTGCTGAAAATTATAGCAAACATGTGTCATAGTTTAACCGTTCCTTAATAAATTCACCTAATGGTCAAATCTGCTGGATTTAATTTTTTTCGCTTTGAAAAAGTACAAGGAAAGACAACAAAGCTAACCGCGACACATTTACGTCTATAAAACATCAAATTTTATCTCAAACATCTCATAAAGCTAATCAGTTGTAAATATCCATCTAGTGATTACGTTCTGTAAGTTTGATCAAAATCTGCCCTGTGGTTCTTGACCTATTTTGCTAACAAACACTGAGCTAACAGCAAAGTAGCTAGTTCATACCTCCAGAGCAGGAGGCCGGGCTGCGACAGAGTGAATCCGACCAGAGGAGGCTGCCGGTCGGACACATGAGCTGGAAACGGTCGGTGGACTCTCTAGAAGTGTCAGTCAGACCTCCAGAGCAGGAGGCTGGGCTGCGACAGACTGAGTCCGTACAGAAGAGGCTCTTGTCGGACACATGAGGTGGGAACGGTTGGTGTACCCTAGCGGCCGAAAGTGGTACTGCACCATTTTTGCCAAAATGGAAAAACTGTCATATCTGAGCAAAAAATTGGTCTAAAAATATGGGGAAAAATCCATAAACAAGTCTCACCTCTCTATAAGTCACAGGGCTTGCAAATTAGGCAAAAAAGTGCAACCTATAGTCCAGAAAATACGGTTGATGTCTGAAGGTGGGGAGGCTGACTCCAACAGATTCCTGTGCAGCCTTCACCACTCTACAAAGCTTTTCTTTCCGCAGCTGTGCAGCCTCCATGTCACATGTTGATGCTGGAGCAAAGGATGCTCTCCACTGTACACCTGTAGAAGGAGGGGAGGACTGAGCTTCACAGACCAGCTCGCGTCAGCCACATGAGGAAGTAGAGTCTCTGATATGCTTTCTTGATCAGGCTGGTAGTGTTATTGACCCAGCTGAGGTTGTCATTCAGGTACGCGCCCAAGTAATTGCAGCTGGAGACCACTTCTACCACAGATCCTCCTGTGTTCAGGGACGGGGAGGGGTGTTTGTTTCTTTCGAATTCCATGGCCATCTCCTTCATCTTCTTCACATTGATGTGAATGTTGTTCTTCCTGCACCAGCTCTCCAGGTTTTCCACCTCCTGTCTATGGCTGGACTCATCATAGTTTGTAGGGGTGCAAATCGATTCGATTCCTATTTTTGAAGCACTGATTCAATTCAAAATCGATTTTCGATTCTGAAATTATTTTTGATTTTGAAACGATGTTCTATTGAAATTATGAAAATATTAAACAATAATGTAAACAAATAAAACATTTATTTAAAACAATAATGTACTGTATGCTTGTAGTAAACACTAATAATGTCAAATAATACAGTATAAAACAGCAGCCTGAATTGTGAGCAGATGGGTATATGAATAGAATACAGCAGCTTTAACTGGGTCCCGGAGGTCACTGGTGCCTATATCCAGCTATCATTGTGCGAGAGGCAGCGGACACCTTGGACAGGTCTCCAGTCAATCACAAATAATTCAAAATATAAATGTAAACAAATACTTCAGCCTACTATATTGCAGAAACATTTACCGGTAACTCAAAATAAAATAGACTTCACAGTCTTAAACATATTGCATTATTCCATGTTTCAAATGTGAATGGATGGATTTTGTTTAAAATATTTGTTTGGTAAATCTTTTAAACAAAAGCCACCCATTAATCATCTTTAACCGCTTTATCCTTATCGGGTCCCAGAAGTCACTGGTGCCTATCTATAAAAGAAAAGAAAAAAAAGTTGGCTAGCTGTTAGCCAAAGTGTTACTTACTCAGTCCGCATGCTGTAGCTGCCTGCAAACTATGAAATGGATTTCCTGAATGTGAGGCGGGTCTTATTACTCTGGGTTCATGAGGCACGATATACATCCATTCCATAGTTTGAAGCCAACGTGCATCATGGATCGGAAATATCGGCTGGTTGGATCGGAAAATCTGATACGTAAAACATGCTGGTATCGGACACCGATACCGGATCGGCCCCATCCCTAATTATAATGACTACATGTATTTTTATTTATTTTTTGATGAACAAATTGCTTTACTCCATAGCTCTTTTGTGTCATGTGACGGTTTCTTGTAAATGCGTTCTATATCATCATAACTCTTGATTTACATCTATACAAAATTATAAAGACTAATTCTTACCATTTCTTATGTACTACTGTGTGTATATGTAGTAGAAAAATTAAACTAACATTGTCATTCCTGAACAATCTTTTTTAGACTTTTTCAATAAATGTCTGAGTTTTTCTTGAAATTAACCTTTTTTTTCCATTTATAGATGGCCTCCCTTCTCACCTTATAGCCATCTTCTCACTCCAATATGTATATTTTTTTAATAGAGTGAAAGAAAAGAGAAAGTAAGACAACAAAATAACAATTATCCACAAAAAGTGCACAAGGCAAACACACCCAACCTCCGTCCGCAATCCTGCAAAGCACATGACAGAACACAAATTGAAAGTAACCTTGAATAATGCTTTTTTCAGCCTCAAATGTTTGTTTATCTCCCAATGGGTTCTAGCCTACATTTAGTAGAGCTGTAACATGGAATGCACAAAGGACACTTCAATCTTATACCTCTTTATCTGACATCAAAGATAATGGCCTCTGTCAGTCGTTTAAAGCTTTGGCCAGAAACCTCTGTCACAGCTTACATCAGCCTGATTTTTTATAACCTTGTCACATTTATTGCTGCATAAACTGATGTAAGGTCAGCAGTATCTTGACAGTGTGAAGGGTAACAGGGCATGAGGTTAATTAAAAGGATGTGCGCATGAACCCCTGAAAACCTGTGATCCAAAGGAACCATCATCACTATGCAAAGCAACACACAAAACGCACCCCATTGTAAGCCAAGGAATGAAATTGATTTGGAAAGCATTAATGCACTCTAATGGCCAGTACTGAGCATTAAAGCCAGTGCAGCATGTAGTAAAGCTGTAAGAATTGTGTGCACCCTCTTTCGAAACAGTTTTGTCTGCCACTAGAAGTTCTTCTCACCTTCTAGTAATGGTTCCTCCAGGCTTGAAATTAGCACAATTTACCCCTCTCTGTGGTACGTATTAGTGTTGAAAGCCAACTGGTTGCACTGCTCCTCACTCCTGATGAGCCTACACGACAGAGCAAAGAAAGGGCATAAGGGAATATAAAAGTTGTCAACTTACATGACCAAGTAGTGTTGTGTGAAATGACTTTAGCCCAACGTTATTAATGCTGAGCCTGTCGCTTTCACCATGCTCGATAGAGGAAAATAAAAGGCCAGATAAAGCTCTGATGGAATGTGATGTATGTGTTGGAGGGCATATGGAGGGAGAGTAAAGTTTGCTATCAAATCATTGGCCTCTATTACAGCTACCGTTTAAAAAAAACTGATACCATCAGCTCCCTGTATTCTTGAAGACTTTTTACCTTTTCTCTATTAATGCACTCATGATAAACAGACTTAAGATTTGGTTTATTTGTCATATGCAAAATCAACATAAGGTCAACAATGCAATGAAATGTTCAGGATGGAAAGAACCGCCTCGACTCACCAAAATACCCCAGCAACAAGAAGTACCAAAACATGCAACAAAAATACAAAAACAAGGAACCAAAAGTGAAAAACAAGTAAATATACAGCAGCATGGTTCTGCTAATGAGGTTTTCTTAGCAAAATGGTGAGGAAAAGAAAAATGCTTTGCTAGGCGACTTAGCAAAATGTGATTTACCATTTCACCTATTCAAGAGTGGGACGTGGGTGAAGCCAGGAGGGCTGGCCCTGGCAGTGGGGTCTGCAGGATCTTCCTGTTTGGTCAGGAGAGGGCATTGTAACAGGGGAGGGAATGATGGTTGGCTGCACCAGTTTGTAACATGGTACTGTTAGCAGAGTTGTCTGTTTAGCAGTGTGGTGTTGTTAGCAGCATTAGCAGGTCTTATTAGAATGCACTTTCAGCAGCATGATGATAATAAGGACTGCAGCAGCTGCCTCCCAGACTTCCCTACAGAATCGGGTCCAGCAGACAGAACATCCAAGGTTCCCCCATGGAACCAAACGGGTCTGCAGAGTTCAGTCCAGTCAGGCAGACGGAGGATCTTTTTTCCCCCCTTTGTCCTGTTTGGCATTGATGGCACTCAGAATTGTTGTCTCAGTGTCGAGGTAATACGCAACAGATTTACTTTCACAAGCAGAGCATTATGGCTGGCCTCCATGCTCCACTTGATGTATAAATAAAACTTTATTAGGATTTGCTTTGGGTTTGTTTAAGATAATGGACACTGGGGTGAAAAAAACAAAAAAGAAAACAAAGCTAAAAAAGTGAAAGAAAGGGTAAAAGAAAAAGAAGGTGATAGGAGTAGAGAGGAAGAGAGGTATAAAGAGAACACACATCAACATCATTGAAGTCTGCCTCTAGACATGCAAAGAGAAAAAAAGACAAAACCGAGAAACCACAACAACAAAACAACATATACAGTATAATGATACAAATAACATCATTAGAAAGTATTTTATACGGTACATGGTGATACAAGATGTATTTAGTAGCCACCACAACCCAACTGAGTGTGTATCTGCTAAACACCTGAATCTAAGCACCTGTGTGAGCATGCTTGTCACTATAAGATTTCCCCTTAAAAATGTTTAATAGTGGATGTGGGGACCCACAGATCCGCACCCACAGGACATGACGGTAACACAGGGAGGACCGGACCCATAGCAAAAATTGTCTTGCTCATTTGTGGTTCAATCTCGTCTTCTGAGATCAGTTTGAGCTTTCTCATATACAGTATGTATCATCTTGTGATCATTTGTTTCTGAGTTACTGCTCCTAAGGGTCCCTTAGGAGCAAGAGTTAAGCTGAGATGAGACAAGACATCCCTGAGGTTGAGTTGAGATAACCGTTTGAGCCATACTTGAGAAATAGGATAAACAGCAGAGATCTCATGATTGTCTGCCTCTGATCTCAATTATGTCTTAGTTATTTGGAAGGAGAATTAAAGAGAATAACATGAGATGAATCTGAGACTTTAATCAGACACATCTGAGAAGTATGAGCCCTAAAACAGATCTTACCATTGTATGTCCATGTCTCTTTCCTGTCTTAATTATTTCTCTTAAATGTCTTACTGAGATGAATCTGAGACTTTAATGAGACAAATTTGAGAAGTATGAGCCCTAAAACAGATCTTACCACTGTCTCTTCCCTGTCTTAATTTTTTCTCTTAAATGTCTTACTGAGATGAATCTGAGACTTTAATGAGACAAATTTGAGAAGTATGAGCCCTAAAACAGATCTTACCACTGTCTCTTCCCTGTCTTAATTTTTTCTCTTAAATGTCTTACTGAAGCTACATATGAGAATGACATTTGAGCCATATTTGAGAAAGATGAGAACAAATGGAGAATATAATTTAAAAATTATCTTTAGTATAGAATTAACTGCAAAAACAATACTCATTATTGAAAAGTTTAACCATTTTATTAGAACAATCTTTGGGTAGACTGCAAATATTACCCATCTAAAAATAAGTAAAAAAAATACTAGATAATAGTCAGAATCATCTCAAATTAAGTGAAATAATCTGCCAGTGCAGTAAGATAATTGCACTTGGTAAGATTTCTTGAAATAAGTAAATATTTCTAGGCTTTAGACAAGTGAGAAATATCTTAAAACAAGTTGTAAAAACTCATTCCAAGTACTTTATGAAGTAAAATAAACTCAATACTAGTCTGTTAATGCTTCTTTCAGTTTTCATTTTATCTCACTTTGAGAGAAAATATCTTAAAACAAGGGCAACTAAACAAGATTGATCTAAGAACTATTAATAGATTTTCCATCTTAAAACAAGACAAAGCATTTACACTAAAATAAATCAGGCATATATTACATATGACCTTTAATTAAATTGTCTGTTCAAATTGCAACAATTGTCAATCATTGTACACATGAATGTCAAGACAAATACAAAGGCACTGTGTGTCAAATTGTACCGGTACACATGAATGTCAAGACAAATACAAAGGCACTGTGTGTATATAAAAAAAACATTACAATTCAATGTAAATAACAGCTTTCAGGTCAAAATTTCCAACACAGACCTGGAAGTTAAGTGGAAGAGCTCTACTTCTCAATAATATGTTTCCACTCTGCCATGACTTTTTTGTATGAGCCTGTGGTGTCTTTCTCGTGGATATTGTCCTTTAACACTTCAGTCTGAATGACAGACAGAAGGGTTGCCACACACTTTGGATAGGTGAGATGCATGGTGTAGTAGTATGCCATCAGATACAGCAAACCTTCACCAAGGTCTTCTTTGGCAAATGTAGTGATGGGAGTGGTTCCAATGGCCAAAAGACAGCGCGACTCATCCAAGACCAAAACAGGGCTGAAGAAAGATCTCCTCTGGAGGTACACAGCTGGATCTTCGGCTGGCTAAAAAAATACAAAAACAAAAAAAAAGGACAAAAACATTTATTCAGGGTACAACAGAGAAACTGAAAAGCTACCAGATCAGTCCAAATCCTTAGCAACAAATATGTACTGTCCATACATCCATGATGACAACAATAGAATAGATGTGTAACAGAGCATATTCATATAGTATACAGTATATATTTTTTTTAAAGTTGATATTCATGCCAATTAAATACCCAGTAACTTGTGCCTCAGTCACAAGAGTGAGTCCTAACGCACTTTGGGAAATGACAGATACTGCACTTCCGATGGTTAAATCTAAAATTATTTCCTATTTGGATTTTGATTATGTATACAATCATGTTGAAGGTTTTTGAAAATGAGCTTAAGTCAGTTTATTTACTGTTATTTTTTAAGTGTTTTCTGTGGAAATTTACAAGTGTTTCTGTGCCATTTGTATTATGGGTGGCCACCCTATGTCATGTGACAATGCTGCAGATTTCCAAATATAGATTATGCTGTTTTATGACCAGGCATGCATACAATCGCCATACGACAATTAAACTGTTAATTTGTCAAAATACAAAATGAAAGCCTTTGTGGACATATATTAACTGACAACAAATAAGAACAAATACCAACCTGAAGGACATGAAGCAACG
>JBBPBX010064523.1:4109-17139 GCA_038048925.1 Garcialebias charrua | reverse complement strand
GATAGATAGATAGATAGATAGGATGGATGGATGGATGGATGGATGGATGGATGGATGGATGGATGGATGGATGGATGGATGGATGGATGGATGGATGGATGGATGGATGGATGGATGGATGGATGGATGGATGGATGGATGGATAGATAGATAGATAGATAGATAGATAGATAGATAGATAGATAGATAGATAGATAGATAGATAGATAGATAGATATAGATAGATAGATAGATAGATAGATAGATAGATAGATAGATAGATAGATAGATAGATAGATAGATATAGATGATAGATAGATAGATAGATATAGATAGATAGATAGATAGATAGATAGATAGATGATAGATAGATAGATAGATAGATAGATAGATAGATAGATAGATAGATAGATAGATAGATAGATAGATAGATAGATAGATAGATAGATAGATAGATAGATAGATGTGGTCAGTCTTGTCAGATTGTCGTGTTTTTAGTTCACCATTTGTACTGTCATCTGTAGAATGACTGCTGAGTTGCACAGCACTTTTTGTTTTCTGTCTCACCATCTCCCAGTCACCAAACACACACACTCACACACGCCTCAGTCCAGAGCTCTGTGTACAGGCCGAACTCAATTTGGTAAACAAACGTGGGCTGGGGACTCGGGTCAAAGGTTGCATCCACAGGAAAGAGAGCAAAAGCAGGGAACACTATGTCATCTTTTGGTATGATGAAATAACAGTCCTGAGACTTTGGCTTATGGGCGTCACCTACAAATATCATTAAGTCTTGATTCAGCTGCAACAAAACCAAAACATCTACTAATCCCTTATTACTAAAAATATGACCCTCATATTTTAGATAAGAAGCTACATGAGGAGTGTACCTCATCTGTAAACCCTCTCTTTCTTCTTCAGCCTTGGCTTTTAGTTAGGAACCCACATGAATTCAGACAGATACTGTAGAACACTGCAGTCTATCTGCAATCAATGCTGTTACACTCCATAACACCCACTTGGATCAATGAGCAGTCACTCAATATGCCAACAGTTAACCCAGCTGATTACGAGCTAATGCAAGGGATTTCATTTTCATGAATAAGAGTCACTGCATGCATGTTGCCATGACCAAACCAAAGTGTGAACATTTTTTCCTTAAAAGACTCAATCTGTCAACCAGATCTGAACTTGTTTGTTGTGATCTGTGGCCAACAGGAGGTCTTCACTGGAGGAGAAATCTCTCAGAGCAATTAAATGTCCTAGACGGAGCGCTGTTGATTGACAGATAGACTCTATCTGTTAGTGGCTGACTTTTTAATTGAGTCCCCACCACCTTGACACACACACACATACCCCTGCACAGATTTCTATGAGAAGCCCTTGGACTCTGTCTCAAAGTCAGGGATGAGCTAGATGCTGCTATGGAGAGAACAACAAGCTTCGTGCGGCTCCTTCACAGAAACAAGTGATTGTTTTTAAGTAAATAAATAAATACTTTAAAAAATACTCTGTAGGTAGGCAAATGTATTTTCTGTTTTGTCTTACGGCCTGGTTCCTGTTTAAACGTGACATTTTTAATACAAATGACAATGACATGGTGTGACAGATGATTTTTTTAACAGTTTATAAACAGATGTCTGACAAAAAGTTGTGATTAACTAGTAATCAAACTATTAATGTTGATATTAATGGTTTATTTTAATATGTTTATTGTTTGTGTCATGTTCATTCTATTTGCATAATATACATACATTACATTAAGTAAAATGGATTTATGAAACCCATTAACGAGCCTTGACAACTTTTAATCTTAAGTTTGTTACAGGCACGATAAAATGTTGTTTTCTTCAAGGTTTATTTAATGAAAGCAAGTAAATAAATAAATACTTAAAAAAATACTCTGTAATGTATTTTCTGTTTTGTCTTACGGCCTGGTTCCTGTTTAAACATGACATTTTTAATACAAATGACAGTGACATGGTGTGAGAGATGATTTTTGAACAGTTTATAAACAGATGTCTGACAAAAAGTTGTGATTAACTTGTAATCTAACTATTAATGTTGATATTAATAGTTTATTTTAATATGTTTATTGTTTGTGTCATGTTCATTCTATTTGCATAATATACATACATTACATTAAGTAAAATGGATTTATGAAACCCATTAACGAGCCTTGACAACTTTTAATCTTAAGTTTGTTACAGGCACGATAAAATGTTGTTTTCTTCAAGGTTTATTTAATAAAAGCACAATAATTCAAACCTGTTAAAATGGAAGCAAAAATAGAAACAGACGCTGACATAACTCACCCACCAATACTTAAACTTACACACCAACTTAGCTCTGTGACTACCCCAGTTGCAGATTCAGATACATTAGATGAACTTTGACCAGTCAATTGTAGCTTTGTTGATAATTATATTCTACATAAGAGCAGACATGGATATGATGTTTGTAAAGGATATAATGAGTTATGTTATTGAGCCATTTACATATACAGTATATGTAATTTATTAATTTCAATAGGAATATTTTCAGACAATGTGAAAGTAGCTGAGGTAGTTCCTCTTTTTAAAAATGGTGAGAAATGTGTGTTGAATAATTATAGACCAATATCCTTGTTACCACAGTTTTCAAAAAATTTAGAAAAATTATTTGTGAACAGACTAGATCAATTTATAGATAAACAAAATATTCTAAGCAACAGTCAGTATGGGTTTAGAGCAAAAAACTCTACATCAATGGCTCTCATGGAATTAATGGAACAAATAACTACTGCTGTTGATCAAAAACAATATTGTATCAGTATTTTTGTTGATTTAAAAAAAGCATTCGATACTATTGATCACACCATTCTCCTTGAAAAATTGAACAAATATGGTATTAGAGGACCAGCATTACAGTGGGTATCTAGCTATTTAAAAGATAGGCAACAGTTTGTACAGATAAATCATGTAAGATTTGACCTCTATAATATCACATGTGGAGTCCCTCAAGGTTATGTACTTGGACCAAAGTTATTTATTTTATCTGAATGACTTGGTAAATGTGTCAGGACTCCTTAAATGTGTTTTATTTGCAGATGATACAACTTTTTATTTTTGTTTGGTAACGATATAGAACAGATGTTGGAGTTGATGAAGACAGAATTTGTAAAAATTCAAACTTGGTTTAAACTTGATAAATTATCATTAAATCTAGATAAAACTGATTACATGATATTCAGTAATTTAAAAATAACTGTTGATGTTTGTTTTGGTTATTTGAAGATTATTATTGTTTGAATTATTTTTTGGTAAAAAGGGGCAGTTATAAGATTGTTTTCTTCTTTCTGCTGCCTTTCATTTTATTTGTGATTGTATTTCTATTGTATATAGAATTGTTTTGTTTTGTTTTTAAAAAATGAATAAAATTTATAATAAAAAAATTACTATAAGTATTTACCTTAGTCAAAATTATTATTTTTTCCTCTTTTGGCGGCTCTCTTCTTCAGGGGCCACCACAGCGAGCTAAGTCGCATGAAGACATGGCAGTTATTTTCACAACAGATGTTCTTCCTGATGCAACCGCAGACCACCGAGCTACCACAGCCCTCTGTGTGGAGCAGAGAGCTGCTATCTAGGGTTCCCAGGGGAGCAGATGGTGGGGGGTAAGAGCCTTGCTCAAGGGCCCAGGGTGGGGCAAATGAGTGCGGGGGCAGGTGTGTGTGCCTCACCTATCCCACCCATATTTTGATGTTGTTGGTACCGGGAGTTGAACTGGTGATCTTCCAATCACAGGCCCGCCTTCTCTAACCTCTGCACCACCACGCACTTTTTTAACCTCAGTCAATCACCATGGTAGCTCATAGTCATCAAGATGCTTCAAGATGCCTGACATTGCATAAGCATGTAAAGTTCTTACCCAAATTTAAACAATCTATGAGTTTTTCAGCGTCTTCATGTGAGAAGTTGTTGAATACGTACAAGGACAAAAGGTTTGTGGTGCCTGGAGGAGGCATGAGGATTATCCGGTATTTGAGTAAACAAATGGCAGAAAATACCTTATTTGAAACTGAGTTAAAAACTCATGCTACAAAAATCATCAGAAAATAAAGTTTAACTGCACAAATTCAAATAGTAAATCTTGGTAACTCTTTTCATTAGTCAGAGAAATGCAAAATTATTATTATTATTATTATTATTATTATTATTATCATTGGAATGTTTGGTTTGTTGTTGTTTTAAAGACATCTGGACGTACTGTATTTTCTTGTTTTTAAAAAGAGTTCTCCTTTTTATCTCAGTTCAAACTGAAAAGTGTAAAGTCCCAAAAACTTCAGTGAGCTGAACTCACATGCAAACCACTGTCCCTCCCCTCCTTCCTGAGGGTTGTTTCCCCTCAGGTCTTCTTGCCCTTGTCCACATAAGAGAGGTTTTGGCCAAATTCATGAAACTGGAATTGAATTAAAACAGATTTAAAGAGTCCTTTTGACTTGGACTCAATGACTCTAGACATCCATGAAGCAGTAACTGACAGTAAATATATTTGAACATCTAGTCTTTGCATATACTGACATCACAGCACAATCTAATTATTATTTAGACAAAACTTTGATGATTTAGTCACCAGGCTCTGAAAATATTTCAGTGATTAGAACACCATAAATGTATGCTTATAGACACAATATTGAGTCTTTTTTCATTAAATAATACCAGCTGATGACATCATGCACAATACAACCTCATTGGTTTTAAATGAGATTTTAAACAGGTGCTCCCTCACTGAACATCCAAAATCCACAGGGGGTCTCATCCACTCATGCACACACTCACATCTCCATGCGGTAGAGACGGATAGGATAGATATATTCCTGTGTCCTCATGGGGGTAACTTTTGAATTTAGAGATATGCAGAAGATAGAAGACTTTCCTGAGCGCACGTAGCCCATCTGAAAATACATATAAATAAATATCCACAGGATATTGATTCATTGACTTTCTGTGGAGGCAACCAGAGGTAACTCCCCACATCTGACACGCAGATAAAGACAAGTCAGGGCCTCTCTCTGCATCGCAGCAGTGAAGTCGCAGAGGTCACAGCAGTTTCCACATCAAACCCAGGAGCAGAGGCCATAGTCTCATCCCCCACCACCACCTTTTTGTCTCCTCCCTCTCTCTCTCTCTCTTTTACACAACCATCCTCTTCACACACATACACACACACAACTCTCCTCCTCCCTCTCTGGATGTACAAATGCCTTTGCTGTCAGCTCTGCCCCAGACCCCTGTAATTGAAAATAAGAGCCAGGGGCCCGCCCCGGCCACTGTCCCCTGCCTGGTGGCTCTCCGCCTTGGTGACAGCCACCCATCAATACCAATGACTATTACCCCTGGAAGTGAGAGCGCTGCCGATGACATCCAAGACACCACCCCGTGCAACACTCCCGCACACACTCGCTCTATGTCTCTTTCTCACACACACACACACACACACATACTCACCCCACTGTCCTTCCTGTGCTACCCGAGCCCTCCTAATGTTTAACCCATTGCTAACTGCCCTCAGATGCTCTGTGTCAAAGCCAGGCTCTCACACACACCACAGTGTTCCACCAGTACGACGTGCACACAACTCTTGGCAAACTTTTTGTTCTTGGCTGAGAAGTGTTGTGACATTTTCTACAGTCTCATGCACCCCATCAGGGACACTCGGTCAGTGGGTGTGATGGTAGAACACTTCTCCACTTGCCCATGAGAAACAGGATGTTTAAAGCCCAACCGGTGCCGGCACTGGAAAGTCCAGATGTTGTACAGTCACTTTGTTCCTGACAGCCTATATACTGTATGAGTTCACATTGACAGTAGGTGTTTCATGTCCAGTGACAATCACTCAGGGGGGTCTCTTGTCCAGACTCCCCCCACACCCTCCAGTGACAGACACCAAACACAATGTGATAGGTGATCTGAGTTGTCATCTGCTTTGACAGAGGGATGACAGCTGAATGAGACGCGTAGAGCACAACAGTGACAAACGATAAGCGCACACGCACATCGAGCACAGGAACAGGACAAGAGAAAATACACAAACCTTGTCAAAAGCTGCAGAGCCGTGGAGACTGTTCTCCTTTCTATAGTCCTCTCTGTCTCGTCTCCTCCTCTCCCTCTTTTCTCCTCTCACTCTGGTGAATGTGAGTGTCTGTGAGTGTGTGTATGTGTGTGTGAGGGAGAGAGAGAGTGTGTGAGTGTGGAGCAGCTCCCTCCCCTTCTGCCTCTCAGCTGCTCAGCTCAGGCAGTTTCAGGAAATGAATGGGGAGCGCACAGAGAACTGTTGTACTTGCAAAT
Source organism: Garcialebias charrua (assembly GCA_038048925.1). Taxonomy (NCBI): domain Eukaryota; kingdom Metazoa; phylum Chordata; class Actinopteri; order Cyprinodontiformes; family Rivulidae; genus Garcialebias; species Garcialebias charrua. Next base: position 10,831 of record JBBPBX010064523.1, on the reverse strand, counting down.
GACTTACCCAGAGTCACATGATCTGCTAAATGTAGGGTGGGCCAGTGGGTGGAGGCTTCATAAGCAAAGGGAAGGAAAAAAAAAAGAGGAAGACAATATACTCTAAGCTTTAACAGCATGCATCGAATTACACATGGGGCCCCTCCGGGGAGGTTTACGACTCGTCCGTTCTCCAACCAGCCCAAACTCCCTCTGTGGCCCTCAAGGAGAGCGCCAGGCTGAGTGGGTGTGAGGGGCACTGCAGAAAAGGAAGGGACAAATTTACTCTACTTGTGTATTTCTATGAGAATTCCCTGTAATTTTTTTTTTACTGAATACCAGCTATTATTCATTTAATTCTTAGGCAAATTAATAAGCATTTTTTTCTTTCTGTTTTTAAAATGAGATGATAATTTAAAAAAAAATGTCTGTCATAATCTTGTAATTTCAGTGCATTTGTAATTTTGGGAGGAAAAAGTAATTTGGGAAATTTTAAATGCACGTTTTATAGCTAAAACATTGATTTTGATGAATGATCTAATTGAAGTGTCTGACATCCTCAAATGTGTTTTATTTGCTGATGACACCACTTTATTTGTTTGGGTGAAGACTTGGTAAGGATGTTTGTAGTGATAAAGAATGAGTCGAAAAAATACAAATTTGGTTTGAACGAAATAAGTTATCATTGAATATGGATAAAACCAATTTTATGATATTTAGTTTAAAAATATAAATTTGTCTTTTTCTTTTGAAATTGATGGTATTAAGTAGGGCTTTAACAGACTACTCGAGTAATCGACACATCGATTACTTGGACCTCTATCGGGTTTTTTTAATTTCACGTCGAGTATTCGTAGTAACGTCATCATGTCGCAGTTACAGAACAGAAAATGAATCAACTTCCTGTTTGGAGCACATTGCGAACTGGTGTTACACCATATTCTGTGACCACCGTATATTGTGATCGTAGGGGGCAGTGTTCCATGAACTGTTGCAGGTCACAGAATGTGGTGTAACACCGGGTCCAGTCGTCCGAACCAGAACAGCTTCCTCTGACCTTGTTTCACAAATAAAAGGCAAAAAAATATTAATCTCTAAACCTATAAAAACCTAAAAACATATTAATCTCTAAAACTAAACCTAATGCGCAGCACTACAGGCGGTGGTGCAGGGTGGTCAACCGCCCCACTGTTTTTAGTGTCGTTTTTGACGTACCACACATTTTTTTCCCACTTTTGCAGCTTGATAATAACAACGAACAGTTTTAGGTTTCCTGTGACTTATTTGGTGTAAGATAAATGGTAGGAGCATAATATATGCTCCCAATGTTTTGTTAGTCTTTTTTTGTAAATAATAAATTACCGGTACGGTACTTCTTTTTTTTTTTGCGTTTTTCATTAGTAAATAATTTTTTGCATCTTGAGATCCTATGACATCATCAACTACTCAAGCTCTACTCGAGCATTATTATGTTAATGTCGAGTTTAAAAATTATGTACTCGTTCAACCCCTAGTATTAAGATTTGTAGAGTACATGAGGTTAAGTTTCTGGGTGTAATTATTGATGACAGACTATCTTGGAAACAGCATATATCTGTTGTTGAAACTAAAATATCGAAATCAATTGCAGTATTGTATCGATTAAGGGATTTGTTAAATAATAATACTTTACACTTGCTTTATAACACAATAATAGTTCCGCATTTAATTCATTGTGTTAATGTTTGGGGTACAGCATGTAGGACAACAATTGCCTATTTTTATTTTGCAAAAAAGAGCTGTAAGAATTATAATGAGGACATCTTATTGTCATCCTTATGATACTCTATTTTGTCAATTGAAATTGAAAGTTTTATGATTTGGTTGATTATAATATTATTTTACTTATGTATAAGGCTCATACTTCCTCACTACCATCTAACATTCAAACCTATTTTGTGAAAAGGATTAGTAGCTATAATTCAAAGGGAACATAAATATTTGTTAAACCTAAGTTTAGAACCAGTTTAAAGGGTAGGTGTACTACAATAAGAGGAATTGATCTTTGGAATGGACTAGAGGACAATGTAAAAAATGTGAAGTCCATACTGATATTTAAGATGATTAAAACTATTCTGTTGAAGAGTTATATTTAAGTTGATTCTAATTTAACAAATCATAATAGGTATTTTGATGTGATGTATAATTCTGATAAGACTGTATAATTTTGTATTACAAATAAGTATATTAATGTTTGAATTGATAGTTTGAATTGATTGTTTGACAAGGAGCAGATATGATAAGATATGTTTTCTTCTTCTGCTTCCTTTCATTTTATGTTTTTGTTTAATTTTTTTTCTTTTTAAAAAATTATCATTGTTTTTAATATGAAATTAATAAAATTATACAATACAATACAATACAATACAATTTTAAAAGGACTGATTATTTTATTTTGGAAAGGAAATATATACAAAGTATTTAGTGTAATTATTAGTTTTAACTGACAGAATTGAAAGTTTGTAGGCTGCACTGTTTATGTTTATTAAATTTGTTCTTTTTTTTTTACAAAAGAAACAATACAAGACAATCCCATAAATGATAATGTACAAAATATAAAAAAATGAAAGGTAGCAGAAAGAAGAATAAATCTTATTATATCTGCCCCTTTTTTCCAACAATCAGATTAAACAATAATAATCTTCAACCAACAGTACAAAATGACTAACTCTTTCTAATTTTCTAACTAATACAATACACATTACGCTATTTCATTTTTTTAACACATTCGTTTTGATCATTTTCTTAAATGTAAACATTGACTTGGCATTTTTAACTACATTCTCCAAGCCATTCCATAATCTAATTCCCTGGATTGAGGTAGAACGTCCCTTCAAACTAGTTCTGAATTGTGGTTTTACAAACATCTCTGTCCCCTTAAGATTATAACAACTTTGTCTTTTAACAAAATGCATTTGGATATTTAAAGGTAATGCATTATTTTGAGCCCTATACATAACTGATAAAATATTATAGTCTACCAAATCATGGAACTTCAATAACTTCAGTTGATAAAATAATGTACTTGATGGATGACGGTAATGTTTTCTAGTGATAATTCTTACAGCTCTTTTCTGTAATACAAAAATAGGCTTTGTGATTGTTTTACACGCATTCCCCCAAACATCAATACAATAGATTAAGTGTGGAACAATGATTGTGTTATACAACAAATACAGAGCTTTATCATTCAATAGGTCTCTGACTTTGTACAGTACTGCAATCGATTTAGCTATTTTTATTCTTACAGAATTTATGTGTTGTTTCCATGTCAGTTTGTCATCAATGATAACACCCAAAAACTTCACCTCACTCACTCTACAAATCTCAACACCCTCAATTTTGAGTGGAACATCAACAGTTTTCTTTTTATTACTGAATATCATGTAATTAGTTTTTTCTAGATTTAATGATAATTTATTTATTTTAAACCAAGTTTGTATCTTGACAAATTCTGTCTTTATCAATTCCAACATTTGTTCTATATCTTCACCTAAACAGAAAAATGTGGTATCATCAGCAAAAAGTACACATTTAAGGAGTCCTGACACATTTACCAAGTCATTCACATATAAAATAAATAGCTTTGGTCCAAGTACAGAGCCTTGGGGAACTCCACATGTGATATTACAGAGGTCAGATCTTACATCATTTATTTGTACAAATTGTTTCCTATCTTTCAAGTAGCTAGATACCCACTGTAATGCTGGTCCTCTAATACCATATTTGTTCAGTTTTTCAAGGAGAATGGTGTGATCAATAGTATCAAATGCTTTTTTTAAATCAACAAAAATACTGATACAATATTGTTTTTGATCGACAGCAGTAGTTATTTGTTCCATTAATTCCATGAGAGCCATTGATGTAGAGTTTTTTGCTCTAAACCCATACTGACTGTTGCTTAGAATATTTTGTTTATCTATAAATTGATCTAGTCTGTTTACAAATAGTTTTTCAAGAATTTTTGAAAACTGTGGTAACAAGGATATAGGTCTATAATTGTTGAACACACATTTATCACCATTTTTAAAAAGAGGAACTACCTTAGCTACTTTCATATTATCTGGAAATATTCCTGTTGAAAATGATAAATTACATATGTATGTAAACGGCTCAATAACATGGCTCATTATGTCCTTTACAAACATCATATCCATGTCCACCCAGTCCCTTGATCTCTTGTCTGTAAGATTTTTTACTACATTCATTATTTCCTCTTTGTTGGTTCCATTTAGAAAAATACTATTTGCACAACCTTTAATTGAATGGATCACATTATTATCTGCTTTTGGTATTTTAGCTGCAAGGCTTGATCCAACATTCACAAAATATTGATTAAATCCATTTACAATTTCATTTTCATCATGAATTTCATCGTTGTCTTTTACAAAGTATTTTGAAATACCAGTTTTTGTTTTATGATTCTTCAGGACACTATTCATTACTCGCCATGTTGCTTTCATATCACCATTACTTTTATCTAATAATTTACTATAATATTCTTTCTTATGTTTCCTTATAATCCCTACTAATTTATTTTTATACTTTTTATATTTTTCTTCAGCGCTCTGACTTCGCAATTTCAAGAAACATGAATACAAATAATTCTTTTTTTTACAAGCATTTCTCAACCCTTTTGTCATCCATGGTTGATCAACCTTATTTCTCTTTGTATGATTTGTTTGCACACAATTTTTTTCATACAGAGCCTCCAAGATATTCATAAACTCATCATATGCTCTGTTGGAATCACCTACATACACACCACTCCAGTCTTGTTTATCCAGATCCTCTTTCAATTTTTCCAAAACTCTTTTTGACTTGTTTATGATCTTTTTCTTTGTTGTAACTGCTTTTGTGATGTTTTGATCATTTTATAGATTGTGAAAACTGGTAAATGATCACTTAAGTCGGTCGTTAAGATACCACCTATCACGTCCCCATTTGTTATATTTGTGAAAATATTATCAATTATTGTGGCACTATGAGTTGTAATTCTTGTTGGCTTTGATATCAATGGATACATATTTAAACTGTACATTGAGTTTATAAATGTGCTTATGTTATTTGAATCTGTTTTATTTCCCATATCAATGTTAAAGTCTCCACACAAAAAAACATTTTTATTAAAACTCTTCTCCATTAGCTCCAAGATTTTATCCGTGAATATTTCTATATTTGCTCCTGGTGATCTATATACACAACTTATTATTATGTTTTTATCGTTTTTGTTTATTATTTCTATTGTTATCATTTCCATAATATTATCAACTATTATTGACATTTCACTATTTAATTTACATTTTATTTCATTATTGACAAATAGAGCGACTCCACCACCTCTTTTATTATTTCTGTTCATATGATATAATTCATACCCCTCGATGTGAATATTACTTGTGTTATCATCATTGAGCCATGTCTCTGACAGCGCTATTATCGTAAAAGTTCTATTTAACTGTTTTAAGTAATCTGTTATTTTGGATATGTTTGCATTTATACTTCTGCTATTAAAGTGAATAATAGAGAGAACTCCATTTGATATATTGATGTCATTAAACTGCTCTTCATTATAATATTCGCTATCTTTTATTACAGGAAAAAAATTGCATCAATCACATTTTCAACATTATATATTTTAGGTTCTGAGTCTTCGTATGTTGTCATGTTCTAATGTATTTGTTCATTTCACTGTATATTTTATCCATTTTGAGTGTGAGTTGTTTCATTGATTTGTAATTTTTCATTTCCCGAATTCATCCAGATCCTTCAGCTCTTTTATCACTGTCATTAAGAAGAAAAGAAAATAATGTAAAAAAATTTATAGGCATACACGCGCACACAAATATATACTGTATATAAACATACATATATGTATGTATGTATGTATGTACATATACTGTATATATATATATATATATATATATATATATATATATATATATATATATATTAGGGGTGTAACGATACACAAAACTCACGAGACGAGACGAGAAAATCACAGATCTCGCGAGAACGAGACGAGATTTTAACATTAGTTCAAGAAAACTTCAAAGATCGGTTTTATGCCGCAAAAAGGCTTTTATTCTGTTTTAACATGTATTACAAACCCAACTGATGTCTTCATTTTACTGATTGAATCTCCTTAGACCTTAGAACGTTCAACTTTGTTTAAAAAAATAGATATTCACGCAGGACTTTCCAAAACTGACTCTGCAGCCGTCACTCACCAGTGTTGCCAGATTGGGCGGTTCACCGCGATTTTCCTTCTGACTTTTGCGGGTAGAGATTGCTTTGGGTGGGTGGGACTCTATCTGGCAACACCGGTCACACCGGTGTTTACACGCGTGTCTTTACATTCGGGGCAGCGTCGGCAGCGCCGTTACCCTCCATCAATGTAGAGGCGTCTGCGGCACCCTCCATCAGTAGTTGGGGCGTCTTCTATAGCAACTTCATCCGGCGAAGCCATGCTGTCCGTGACGCTGACTTGCTAGGGGCTCTGCTAGCATTAGCATTAGCATCTCGCGAGACAACGTTACCTCTCAACGAGAGATATCGCGGGAGTTTAATATCGCGAGATCTCGTACAACGAGATCTCGTTACACCCCTAATATATATATATATATATATATATATATATATATATATATATATATATATATATATATATATATATATATATATATATATATATATATATATAT
>JBBPBX010064521.1:2910-20225 GCA_038048925.1 Garcialebias charrua | reverse complement strand
TCTCCTAAAACGGGTAATGAATCTGACACAAGATTATCTTTCAAAACTAAACAGAATAGTGTGTCCTTCTTCTGTGATGAAACAAAGAGCCGGGCTACAGCTGCAGACAGAGACCTCTCTGTGACCCCTCCAGCCCCGCCTCCCCACACGACGGTGGGGGCCCGCTCTCGCAACTGTCATCAGACACAGAGCGGTGAACCATGCAGACGAGTCAGAAAAGCTTCTAATCTCTCAAAATTGGTTAATTCACATGAGCCTGGTCTAGAAACAGTAGTTTCAGCCAGGACTTTTTCGTCTCTTCCTTTGACAAGTCGGGCAGAAACAAGTACAGTCACTGATCCGTCTTGGAAAAGACGTTTGTCATGTCTGCATGAATCAAACAAGGGCCAGTGCAGTGATCATGGTGCAGCGTCTGGTAAACGCCCCTTTCCAGAAGGGCCTCCCATGGACCAATGCGGACTCTGTCCGCTTGGTGGCGGTAGAGGCCATTTCCACTCGTGAAGCAGAACAGCCAAGCTACACCTTTGTCAAACCACAGCGCCGCTTGGTTCAAGATTTGCTCGCTAGACAAATGGTTAAATCGACTGATTTGCAGGGGTTATACCCTGTAGTTCTCAGGAGCACCACCAAAGTTCAACGGAGTGCTGGAGACAAAGCTCACTTCCACAGAGCAGGGCTCCGCGCTGCAGTCGGGACTACAGGAACTGTTAGCGAAACACATCATTTCTGGGGTTCCCTCGAGTGAGGAGATAACCGGCCAGTGTTGTTTTTGACAGCCATTTTGATTTTAGTTTTAGTCTTAGTCTTTTAGACTAAAATACTTCTTAGTTTTAGTTAGTTGTAGTCATTTCTATATGTAATGGTTTTCGTCCAGTTTTAATCGACAAAAACTTAAAAATTTGACAAAAACTTAAAAATTTTAAGTCTAGTTTTAGTCTTTAAAAAAACATATTAGTCTTTACAAATTAATTTGAGTACGGTAATTTGTTTTGCGCTCCCAGAACAGAAGGAGAAATCATTTTACCAGAAACTGTCAAATTAGTTTGAGGAATTTTAATCCCATTTTGTGTACCCCCCCTCTCTCTCTCCCATCCCATGTAAATGCTATTGTGTGAAGAACAATGTTCATACAAGAAAAAAACCCTAGGGGCCCGACTCGAGCCCTTTGTTTGTGCTCACATAGAAACATCCCTCCCCCAAAATGTTAATTTGCTCTGAAATTCTGTAAAATGTCTCTTCACTGGAAGAAATGGGCTTGTTGTAGAGAAATTGCATTTCCTGTGAAAATGCATGTGTGAATGCCATTTGTTCAAGAATTAGCTAAAAACAGCTGAATATTATTATATATATTATCTAAAATAGCAGAAAGAAGCTTAAATGTCTTAGAAATTAGGAGAGAGTACAATTTTGCAGCATTAGGCTGGAAAAAGTTGAAATAAGTGCAAATAATGTGGAATTGGTTGACTGAAACAAGCCTAAATTAGCATAAAACAGCTTAATACAGTTGTAGCTAAAATAGCAGCAGAAGCTGAAACTAAACAAAAAAATACCCAAAACAAAAACACTCATTTTGTGGCTTTATTTCTCAAAATTTGCAATGAAGTACAACAAATGCCCAATATTCTAATAAAAGGGAACACACATGTTAAACTCAAAGTTTTCAGCCAGGACAATGAAGACATAAAAACAGACTGTCCAAAACTTTGACTATGTTTAACTTGTGCAAACATTCTAAACCAAAATAATATAAAATATACAGTATCGCTTCTTATTCTCTTAATGTATGAAACATGCCACTGGAAGTTTTGAAATCTAAAATGAATAAGTCTGTATCTGGTCTTTAAAGTAAGTATGAAAAAAATAAACAACAAAAATGTTTACCACAACATTGTTTAGAATGCAAAAAGTCCAAACAGAACACTATTTTAACACGTCTTCACCTGCACTAATAAGCTTGGTAACGAGGTAGGTATGCAAATTAAGTTTAACGACCTCGATTCAGTTTAAGGAAAGCACTTCGCTCTAAAATGACTCTTGCTCTATTTCGACGGCCACGACTGAGGTCACCTGTGATGCTATAGACCCTCTCGGCAAATGCTTGAGATGCTGGCATGGCCAGAAAATCTAATGCAATAGGTTTTAGGCTCGGATACACAGAACACTTTTGCTGTAAACATTCATCAGAAAAATGTAGGATGTATGCAGACCCAACAGACACATGGGGTAACAGGTAGCAACAGGTTTGATCTTCAGTCACTCACTCAAACACAGCCTATCATCAGCCACACATCCCTGCATGTTTTTAGCATCCCTTTGCATGTTTTACACGTAACAATAGCCGACGTTAGATTAGCACAAACAAGCTAATAGCACAGTTAGCATCCACGTGCGCAAACAAGGACAGGATTTATATATATTTTTTAAAAACACGAAACTGGAGTTGTGAATTGTGTCACACAACAACCCGTTTGGTTTGTCAACATTGTATGAACATTACAAAAATAGTAGTTGTTGTGTCAGTGTAACTAACTTACCTTTGAAAAAATATCAGGGTGATGAGCTTTCAGGTGTCGCTTCAGATTCGTGGTGTTTTTCCCACCAAGTTTTAAGCCACATTTCCCTCCGTCTCCCTCGACCACGATACATTCGGTTCTTTTCTCAGCTGGGTTAAATACAAAATTAGTCCATAAATCCTTTCTGGGCTTGCGGCCACCGAGCCCCTTTGTGCAACGTGCAGCATCTTCCATGGTTCAGGTTGAAAAGGAAGTCACAGGTGAGCGTGCGGCGCATGGCCGTGACGCGTGGTGCATCAACACTGCGGTGGTGGGCATGACCAAACAGCTGACTTTCCGACACAGAATATAATTATGGGCAGAAATATAAATTATTGACGGACCACCGACTAACATTTCCGTTCAGTCTCGTCTCGTCAACGAAAACACACACATTTCGTCACGTTTTAATCATTAAAGAGCAATGTTTATTTAGTTACTGTCTCATTATTGTCATGCAAAAAGGGGGCGTTGATGAAAAATTTACGTTATCGTTACGTCAACAAAAACAACACTGTGCTCAGCTAAGCGTGTGGGTTACCTCTACACTTTATCTGTGCACCTAATGTGTACCAGGTTTGCCCCAGATGGGTCAAAGTTCACCCTGTGTCCAAACCCCGCATATGTGCCAAAGGTTCCAACTCTAAATCCCAGAAGTCTGGACTTTGAGCTCTTAACGTTTCCTTCCCACCTTGTTCTCACTGAGGAACAGAGGATGATGAATACACTCTGCCCTGTCAGGTCAGAATTGTCAGGTCTGAATTCTGTGTTCAGTAACTCAGAGAGCCAGACGGGACTGTTCAAATAAATTCTGTCGGACCAGGTTCGGGAGCTCACCCCATCGGTCATTCTTGCCCGGCCAGGTGAGCCCTAAAGCCGGAGAGCCGCCCACGAAGACCCGGTGTTTCTTCTGCCACTCACTGGACCCCGTTTGAACGTCCCACCTGGATCTGCGGTTCTCCTGTGGTTTCTCCTGGTTTTCAACAACATTAGCAGGGAAGTTTTTTACTTTTGCTGATTTTTTCTGCTGTCCTTTGTTGACCTCGTGGCGTGGGGGGAAGAAAGCGTACCTGGTGCGTGAGCGTGGGGGAGGTGTTTTTGACTGGACCAGAACCGAACCGAACTGGCTGTGGGGACATCACCTACATTAAGTCCACATTAAGTCTGTTTCACCTCCGTGGAACCTGAGCCATCTGCGCGCGTGTGCTTGCACTGGACCCGACTGGAGCTGCGCTCTCGCTCTCTCTGCTCTGTGCTCTCACGCGCGTTCATCTGAGGGACGTGCGGATGTTTGAACTGCTGCTGAAATAATTCTGGAGCTGAGAGGTTCTGTTAGGCTTCAGTTTGAACTGCTGCTGAAATAACTCTGGAGCTGAGAGGTTCTGTTAGGCTTCAGCCCCTCTGGACTTGCTGTGTTTTTTTCTGGAGATGGCTTTTTTTTTTTTTTTTTTTTTTTTAAAGAACCTCATTTGTTGTTGTGAGCTCAACAATAAACATCTTACCTGCTGCAGATAACTTTAAAGAGCCTCATTTCGTTGTTGTGGGCTGTTTGTGGATCAAACGAGCGGAGAGTGAAGCGCGGAGGATCTGGATCGTCGCTGTTTGGTGCCTGTTTTCACACCGAGAGCTGTTTGTGGATCAGACGAGCAGAAAGTGAAGCGCGGAAGAGAGCTGTTTGTGGATCAGACGAGCGGAGAGTGAAGCGCGGAGGATCAGGATCGTCGCTGTTTGGTGCCTGTTCCACACTGTTGGGGAGCTACTTGTGGATCAGACGGGCAGAGAGAATCGTGCGCCGCTGAGGATCAGGAGCTGCTGTTGCTGTTGTTTGGTGCTGTTCACGCTGTTGTCCCTTTGCTGTCCTGATACAGGCTACAATCATGCCTTTAATTTTAAGAGGCATTTCTGGCATCACACTCTGCTGTTTGCTGCAAACTGCTTGTTTCTACCCGTTGATTCTGGATCCAGCTTGTGTTAACCAGGACCACATCCATTCATATTCACAGGGGGGCATCACACTCTATCACACAAACTGTAGTTGGGCCTCCTCAAAGGAACTGTTTGCACACTTAAATTGTGACGCTTTATGGTCAGAGACTTTTCTGCATCATTCATATTACTGTCATTATTTTCAGTTCTCAGACTACCTGGAATCACTAAATCTTATCAACTCATCTGGATCTGCCCATCACTGCGACTTTCATTGTTTTTGGGCTCTGAATGATCGTATCTTCATTAATGTTTCACATGGTTCAATTATGGGGGCAAAATGTCACACTGTTAACTCCTGTAATTACACATCACTGACAAAGAAGTCAAGTAAATGTCTGATATTAATGTTGTTATTGATCTCAGGGATTCAGCCAAACCCAGGGCCAATCACTAACTACTGTACACCTAATGAGTTTAAAAATATTTCAGGTCTCCGTTTTCTGCATGTAAACGCTCGTAGCCTTCTAAAAAAACTTGATGAATTGAAAATCCTAATCACTTCTTCTGGGGCAGATGTGATCGTTATCTCTGAAACTTGGCTCAACAATTCTGTTTTGAAAAATGACTTGGCAATCAATGAATTTAAGATCTATCGTTGTGATCGTAATACAAGGGGAGGTGGAGTCGCTATTTACATCAGAGATTCTTTGGCTGCCAGGATTGCATCTAAAAAAACAATCGCAAACCAGTTTGAGGCTTTAGCTGTGAACATCACTTTGAAAGGAGGTCAGCCCTTAACTGTTGTTGGTTGTTATCGTCCCCCCTCCGCAACACCTGAAGCTCTGTCCTCCCTGACTGAATTCATAGGAAATTTAAAACACAATGAGATTGTTTTGGCTGGAGATTTCAACATTGATTGGAATAAGTCGACCCCCCTCTGTGATAAATTCAAGGAATGTTGCCTATCTCTCAATCTAACACAACTTATCGATTCTCCTACCAGACCAAACATAAAATGTCCCGAAAAATCTTCTATCTTAGATCTGTTTTTCACAAATGCACCTCACAAATTTCCTGGTATAGGTGTATTTGCCAACGTTTTGAGTGATCATTCCGTAATAGCAGCTCTTAGATCTACTAAACTTCCACCTGCTAAGCCCAGAATAATTCAAAAAAGGGATTTGAAACGTTTCAGTGAACAGTCATTCCTTTGGGATCTATCCCTCTTTGATTGGCAACGTATCCTACAAATCAATGACGTGAACACCGCTTGGAACTATTTTCACGATAGTTTCATTCTCTTTGTAAACAAACACGCACCTTTCCGGCAGTTCAGGATAAAGAGCCGTGACAGCCCCTGGTTTACTCCTGAACTAGCTGATCTCCTGCACTGGAGAGATCATCTTTGGGCCGCAGCAAGAAAATCACACTCAGACACTGATTGGTTGAAATTTCGGCAGCTAAGGAATAAATGTACAACTGCCATCAAAGCCGCAAAACGTAACTACTTCTTATCTCAGACCTCCAAAAATCTAAACGATCCTAAAAAATTCTGGAAAACCATCAAATCTCTCTCAGGCACCCCCCAATCATCTGACCTCCCATCACAATTTCTTGTTGACTCTGTTCCTGTGTCAAATAAGCACGAGATCCTGAACTGTTTCAATAAACATTTTGTTGCTTCTAGTTCATTATTTGACACAGTTACAAATGGAAAATCAGCCACTTTATCTAATAATCAAACTTCTACAAATCAAATCCCTCCTACAAGTCAACCATCTGTTAATCACACCTTCTCTTTTTCTCCGTTCTCAGTCAGTGAGGTAAATAAACTATTAAATGATCTTGATCCTGTAGTGATACACCTCGTCTTTGATATTTTAGGGTTCACACCTCTCTGAAACTCTCAGTGTTACACTTGCTTGGAGCTCAAGGAGACAAGTGGACACTATATTTTGTTACAATTATTATGAATTAATGGACACTAATTAATCAGATTGAACTTTCTCTTTAATGTGTGTTAATTCAGAATTGATCTACAGTATATTTTGTCATTTTAATGATGATCTGCTACTTTCATGAGCTTTGGCCTTCTGCTGGTTTTATTTCTGCAAAAGCAAGCAGGCTCTGATTCTAAGACACAGTTCAGGGTAAACTGTTAGCTGTTCAGCTTCCTTCTCTGTTTTGTCTGTGAAAGTTAGACATAACATTAGCTGTGTTCACAGGCAGGCCATCTGGCCGATTTATGTAAACAGTTTTCCTGGTGTCCGTCAAGAGTCTTTCTGCCTATGGAATTAAACTTCCATCTTTTATTTTGTTAGTTCAGCCAGTAGTCATTTAGGAGGTGGGTCAGATCCCGCCTCCCATATAATGGGCACTTCCTATTTGGAAGTTAGTTTTTGGAAGAGAACTAACTCGCAACTGGCTTCTCTTCCCTGGAGAAAGCTGGAGACGCCCGGTCATTGTGCCAACTCGACCCACGTCTTCAGCAAAGGTTCAAACAGCACGTCAGCTGTGAACCCCTTCGAGTGTCACAGCTCCAAGCGGTGACACTCTTTCTGGAAGTTATCTTGAACAAAACCAGAGCTGGGCATTACTCTGGGAGGCCGACGCAGACGGTCTCGAGACCGTGGCAAGATGAAAGTGGTCGCCTGTAAAACGCAGCAGCATGCACGTCTGGCTTGACTAATTTACCGGAGTTGAGACAGGATCATCTTCACGAAGGTAAAAGCCGTTTCATCACGGGACGGACGTCCAGCCGAAACCGAGCAGAGGGTGCTATCTCTGGTTAAACATCTCAAGATAAGATTCAACCATTTCATTTCAATCTTTTATCTTTCCTCCTTAAACTCCTCCTTATGTTTGTTTTCATCATGGTAAACTTTAAGTAATGTGCCAACAGAAAGGTCCAACTGTCTGTTTGTTTTAATTTGAATTCTTGTCAACGTAGTTATTAAATCAGAGCTAATGTCGATACAAATGTTTAATGTAAATTTTGTGATAGTTTCAATAAAAGGTCTATTTTTTTGGTAGACCAACATAAGTTGAAGCCTCTCGTGAAATTACATTATTGTCTAATCACAGTAAAACAATTTAGTATCGGAAAAAGGAAGAACTCGCATTGGTGGCAGTTTGTGCAGTTAAACTCTGCTCATAAACTGCGCATCTACAATAATGGTGGATCAGTAAGTGTTTAAATACCTTACCTACCGCATTATTCTATTACAATTGGTGGCTCGTCCGAGTTCCTGGAACGTTTATTAAGTTGTTTTGTGTAGCTTGATGTTACGGTGTTTGTTGGCATTAGTTTGCATCCTGGTTTTGGGCTTATAAGAATAGTTCTGGCTGGTGGAGTGTCCGGGAGTTGCTGATCGTGGCATTGTCTGGATTATTTCCCGATAGAATTATTGTTTATTTCACATTTCAACGTCTGTTTGAAGCTGCTGAGTGATGAATGTTTTGTCTGTGCTTGTGAGACGTTTCATTACGTGTCGCGAGGCTGCATGCATTTTTCGTTTTGTGACCGCCGAGTCACCACTGCTTCATTTTATTACATCTGCGATTTTCTGTTGAAGCTGTTTCACTCATTTGCTGCTCCATTTTTACCTAATCTGTTACAACGTGTTGTTAGCCGAGGTTCGGGAAAAACCCACTCCGCTTTGGGCCGGACTGTGATCCGGTTCCGTTTGACGTAAAGTCCGTTGTTGTACACAGTTAGGGTGCTGCCTCCCCTGGGGGCGTGGGAGTTAGCCTGGATGTGTTGAGCTCATTTACAGAATTTTCTGCGGTGTAAAAATACGTTTATTTTGTGAAAGAGTGCCAGAACCCTTTGGGTCGAGCTAGGCTAAACGGTACCGACAAGATGGCTGCTTAAAACGCTGTGATTGGTCCATTGTGTGTCGCGTTCAAGAACGTTGGTTTCTGTAGACTCTGGTTGTCAGATTCATTTTTGCACACATTTCTGACGGTTTATTTGTGTTGTTTGAGTTCTATGCGCGTGATATCGTCGAAGACTGGCTTAACCGCGGTGTTTTGCGATATTTATGACTGTTTTAGAACGTTAAAAAGTCCGTTCCTCGCTAGAGTTCAAAAGACCGCAGGTCCGTGAACGCACCGCTCGAACGGCACGTCGCACGTGGGCGGCGTTAGGTTTGGAAGACACAATTTCCCATGAACACTTGGGTTTTAGAACTACAGTTCTGTCTTCGCTGTGATTGGTCGATTACGCTGTAAGTGTTGACGCTTGCGCAGTGGGTGAAGCCCGCTCCTCGTCAACTTTCACTTCAGCTGCTTGTCCCAGACGAGTTTCCGTGCTTGTTTGTCCATTACTGTCATTGAAAAGACTGTTTAAACGCGGTGTTTTTGAGATTTTAATGGGTGGATTGAGTCGGTTGCTCTGAGACTGCCGATCGCCATGTGACCAGGTCACGTGACACCGATTTTGCCGGTTTTATGAGGACCGACCTTATTTCTTTTAAACGCAGTTTAAAAGGTTTCACAGTTCAACCGATTTTGCTCACATGATTTCGTTTTTGTGAGCCTGGGGCTCTGAAGCTGTATCACGTAACGCTTTGGGTCTGTCTGCTTGATGCTTTTCATCCGTGTTAGATGTCTGTGGGCTAAAAGCTGCAGCTTCGCTCGCTGGTGATAACAGCGCCTCTATAGCGGTCAGATAGAGAAATTACAGTCGCTGTGATACACTCACTTCCAGCGCTGTGACCCCTGCTGGTTACATTAGAAGACGCAGTCTTCCTGTAATGTGTACATGTTGAATGTTCCTGTTTTAAACGGGAAACATTTTGAGAATATTGTACACACAGCACCCTTTCATTTGATTTTCACGTATAATCAAATGTTGATGGCAGAACAGTTACACAGATTTAATAGAGACTTGTCTGTTTTTGATAAGCCTTGACACTTTTATCATCAATTCTGTGCAAAACTAGCTCTCTGTCCCTGTGTTTTTAAACTGCAAGTTTGAAATAACACACAGGAGGCATCTTTTGTCTTGGTTTTTCACAAAAAATCACACAAACTAGCCAACCTTGATGACCTTGTCACAGGTCGACAAATTAATAGGAATCACTGATTTTTATTTAATTTCACATCCTGGCATCACATGGTGAGAATACACACTGTGAAATGAGACCCACGTTATTTGATTTTTCACAGAACATCAGTACAAAGATGGACGTTCAAACAGGTGAACCACCTGAGGGGGCCTCCTCTCCTATCTATCCTAGATGGATGGATGGGGGCCTTGGGATTCCTGCCCGTGCTTCCCGCAAAGTGGGGGAATCTGCCTCATCGTATGCTAATTACTTAGCTGCTAGGAACGTCCGTCAGGATAAGTGGGAAAATCCCCTGTCATTCTACGACAGGCTAATCTCGGTCTACTCCGGGGGCAAAACTGTCCCTGGATTAGAGGAAAATATGGAGTTTAAACGTCTTTTCATTATGAATCTTATGCCTTTTCAAATGAAATGTGTTCATTTTCTGGTTGATTGCAAAAAAGATTCTATGGAAGTGATAAGACAATATGCTGCGTCAGTTTTTGAGGCCGAAATACAACCTAGGATACCATCAGAGGTTTGTACAGGTCAAAAGGTCATATCCCACTCGCAGACACTGGGAGAGGTTTCCTCTCCTATGGAGTGCGAGAGTGAACAGAATCCTCGAGATAACAAACCACAGGTTGTGTCCGGCTGGGACAATGACTCTGACCGGTTCACAAGGAGTATGGCTCCTCTTTCGCCTCAGGTTGAAAACCCTGGGATGAGCAGAGAACCACACAAGGTAGGTGTTCGCTCTCTAGATGAACCAAGATGGTTCAGATCGAACCAAAAGAGTTCTCAACTAGGCCTCACAGTGGGTGAACTTCGAGAGAAGTTGATGTCTGGGAACCGTGACCCTTTGAAAAGTGGTCTGTCCCGACATGTACCCCCGAGAAGCGGCCCTCCTGCCCCTGCCCCTCGGACTGCACAGTTCGAGACATGCAATGAGTCACACATGCTCCAGATTATGGAAACGGCGCCTCCGCGCGAGGACGTGACTGAGGATGTGGTTTGTTTGTCAAATGATTTGAATGTTACAGTGGTTGACCAAGCTGACACAACGTGTGACGTTGTCCTTGATGATAACACAAACAACGTTGTTCAACCTGACGAAGCGACGCACGGCACTGTCTTTTGCAACAACTCAGTGCACACAGTTGACAACAACAACGTCAACACTGACATAAATGCTGACAGCAAACAAATTGCTGAAAATCCACATCCTGAAGGTCATGAGGCAGACAGCCATCATGATGCTGACAGCGATGATGATTACACAGACAGAGTCACACGTACACAGAAACGTGTGGAAAAACCTGATCGGTTTCTGTGTAACTTTATAAGAAGGGGGATAGCTAAAAGAGCTTACCTGCCACTCACATTGGAAGGGGTCCTCGCGCAAGAAGCGCTCCTGGTTAGCGGCTCAGACGTGTCTACCATGTCAGCCGAACTGTTTGAGGAGCTAAGGACCGCCGCTAACGATGTTGACAGGCAAATACACTTTGTGAAATACACTTCTGGTGAGCAACAAGGCCTCGCAAAGGCGAGGACAACCCTAATAGCCATGGTTCACATGCAGATTGGCGAGATGTCACTATACCACCCGGTATATGTGTCTGAACTTGACTCACTCCGGGCTCCATTTGTGGTTGGCCAAGATTTTATAAATCGCTTTGAAGCGATTATAAATTATGGCAATCAGACAATGTGGGCCACAGTGAGCAGTCCACTGCCATTCGTGGTACCTCCCCAAGGTCAGGACACTGACTGTCTAACAACAGGTACCGCTAAGGTCACAAGGGATTCCCAAACCGAGACCACAAACCCGGTAAGTGAACCTTCAACTACAGGTGAGACAGAGGAGACTCAACAATTGGACCAGACTCTGGCCCATCACGAGGACCTCCTCTGCGAGCTGACACCTTCAGCACTCACTGAGCACTACCTACCACCGGTAGAAGAAGGTGTGGAGATCCATGGGTCCCACACCGATGACGCTGTACTGTCCTGTGGGACAGGTAATTCGGCAAACAGCCAAGCTTTCAGTGAAGTCTTGGTTCAAGGACATCTGAGCCCACAAGGTGACAGTCTACTACACGCTGACAGTCACTTGGACTTCATTGTTACAGATTTTGAGGACCCCTCCTCAAACAAAAGGGGGGTGAACCCACACTTCCTACCACAGGTAGAGGACGGTGTAGAGGTCCAAGGATCACACACCGTGAACGCTGTGCTGTCCTCCGGGACAGGTAATTCTGTTATCAGCCAAGCTTTTGATGAAACCTTGGTTCAAGAGCATTTGAATCTAGAACTACTCAGAGATGACATAGTTCTTACAGACTCAAAGAGCACCTCTTCATTCATGAAGTGGGAAGACATACATCACAACGACAGTGACACGCCTGCGACGGCGCCGACAGTTGTGACACACCTGCATTACGCAGAAAGAGGTAAACGTACAGAGGTACGTTGGCCGAGACCTATAAGGTTCCTGTACAAGGTTCCCCATAAACTGCGCGAACAGCTTAAACTAAACAATGGCATCCTAACTCGTGCCCATGGACGGACGTCCACACCCGTGTGCTTGGTCCCTCATGACCACAGGGGGGTGATGTTAGGCCATGCCCATGTCAAGGACAAAGATTTCAATAACCCCACAAACGACAAAGATCTCGCAAACTCACAGACTTCATGGGAAAAGAAGGTCGTCCAAGCACAGGATAGTAAATAAACTAAACAGTTTAAACTATTCTAGTTGCGAAAAGAAACCGTTCCAACTAGAACTTAGAAACGCTAAGCATAAAACCCACAACAAAAAACTAACCTTAACAACCGTTTAAATCTGCAGGATTTAATTGACATCGGTTATAAAGCTAAGAACTGTTTTTCTTGTGTGTGACACGTTGGAATCTGACGACCAGAGTGAGTTTGTTGTAGTGAAACGTTGTTTTTAGTTGCTTGATTGCTACTTTTGTTGTTATTGAAGTTGTTATTGTTTTCTGAACACTCCCAGCCAAAAGAGGTTTTGATTGTTGTTAAGTTGAAAACTTAAATGGATTTAACTATGCCAACATGCTGTTCATTTTGTTAAAGATCTCAATCTTTGAAAAGTCATTGTAGATCAATACTACTTAAGGTACTATAATCTACACTGACCTCCCAATCATTTAGGTAGAACCGATTCGATCGTTTCTATTCTAGATCTATTCATTTTGATGAGTCTCGCCATAGACTTCAAAATTTATAGGGAATACCAAATCTTGCGTCGTTCGTCTAAAAGACAACAGACATTTAGACCAAACTAGTTTCATTTTTTTATTTTAGTTTAACCTAAACTAAATAATGAATGGAGGAATAGTTTGAATGAAGAGGCCTTCGTTACAGAAGCCCTCCACATTTCTATAGGTATAGATCCCTATTTCTGATTTTTACAGCATTGATCCACCCCTTAATTGGTAATTGTAGCTGATCTAATCCATGATAGCTTACATACCAGGTGCATATAGGTAAGGCTTAATGTAGAATCCCTATCATAAGCCCACCTAAAACCACATAATTGCATGACACATTGAACCAGGGTGGCACCGACTGGAAGCCATCCAGCCTGCAACCTTCGATGTGGGGACCTGCTGATCCAACGTTGGTCTTCAACCTTCATCCAAGGCCCGCCTCCTCTGCTTCAATCGAGGGATCCCCTCTACATGCTGATTAAAACCCATTCTTGCTGATGAAATCAATAACCCCCATCGTTGTGGATTTACCGTTGTGGATTATAAGACTTTGTTTCCAAGGGATCACAGACTCAGTTTTCCATGGGTTAACAGACTATGTTTTCCAAAGGATTGTACGAACAGTATGGAATTTCCAAAACATTATGGGAGTATAATTTTGAACTTTTTTTTATTTATTTTTTTCCACTTGCTGGATTGCATAGAGGTCAGAGACATTCGGTGGTATCCTTTCGTGTTGGAACTCATCTCCAAGGACAGGCGATGACTTCCAAAAAGGGGGACTGTAGTGATACACCTCGTCTTTGATATTTTAGGGTTCACACCTCTCTGAAACTCTCAGTGTTACACTTGCTTGGAGCTCAAGGAGACAAGTGGACACTATATTTTGTTACAATTATTATGAATTAATGGACACTAATTAATCAGATTGAACTTTCTCTTTAATGTGTGTTAATTCAGAATTGATCTACAGTATATTTTGTCATTTTAATGATGATCTGCTACTTTCATGAGCTTTGGCCTTCTGCTGGTTTTATTTCTGCAAAAGCAAGCAGGCTCTGATTCTAAGACACAGTTCAGGGTAAACTGTTAGCTGTTCAGCTTCCTTCTCTGTTTTGTCTGTGAAAGTTAGACATAACATTAGCTGTGTTCACAGGCAGGCCATCTGGCCGATTTATGTAAACAGTTTTCCTGGTGTCCGTCAAGAGTCTTTCTGCCTATGGAATTAAACTTCCATCTTTTATTTTGTTAGTTCAGCCAGTAGTCATTTAGGAGGTGGGTCAGATCCCGCCTCCCATATAATGGGCACTTCCTATTTGGAAGTTAGTTTTTGGAAGAGAACTAACTCGCAACTGGCTTCTCTTCCCTGGAGAAAGCTGGAGACGCCCGGTCATTGTGCCAACTCGACCCACGTCTTCAGCAAAGGTTCAAACAGCACGTCAGCTGTGAACCCCTTCGAGTGTCACAGCTCCAAGCGGTGACACTCTTTCTGAAGTTATCTTGAACAAAACCAGAGCTGGGCATTACTCTGGGAGGCCGACGCAGACGGTCTCGAGACCGTGGCAAGATGAAAGTGGTCGCCTGTAAAACGCAGCAGCATGCACGTCTGGCTTGACTAATTTACCGGAGTTGAGACAGGATCATCTTCACGAAGGTAAAAGCCGTTTCATCACGGGACGGACGTCCAGCCGAAACCGAGCAGAGGGTGCTATCTCTGGTTAAACATCTCAAGATAAGATTCAACCATTTCATTTCAATCTTTTATCTTTCCTCCTTAAACTCCTCCTTATGTTTGTTTTCATCATGGTAAACTTTAAGTAATGTGCCAACAGAAAGGTCCAACTGTCTGTTTGTTTTAATTTGAATTCTTGTCAACGTAGTTATTAAATCAGAGCTAATGTCGATACAAATGTTTAATGTAAATTTTGTGATAGTTTCAATAAAAGGTCTATTTTTTTGGTAGACCAACATAAGTTGAAGCCTCTCGTGAAATTACATTATTGTCTAATCACAGTAAAACAATTTAGTATCGGAAAAAGGAAGAACTCGCATTGGTGGCAGTTTGTGCAGTTAAACTCTGCTCATAAACTGCGCATCTACAATAATGGTGGATCAGTAAGTGTTTAAATACCTTACCTACCGCATTATTCTATTACAATCCTAAAAAATCTGCAGGTCCAGATGAACTTCCACCTTACTTCTTAAGGCTGGCTGCTCATATCATCACAGTCCCTGTGACCCACATCTTTAATCTGTCCATAAGCCAAAACACCATTCCGGATGCTTGGAAAACAGCCTTTGTTCTTCCTTTGCTGAAGGGAGGTGACCCCACCTCATTGAACAATTATCGACCGATCTCTAAACTCTGCATTTTAGCCAAGGTTCTAGAAAAACTGATAAACTCTCAGATCAAAAATTATCTGGACTCATTTAACATCTTACCTCTCCATCAATCTGGTTTCAGGAAAAAACACAGCACAACAACTGCTTCTCTGAAGGTTCTTAATGACGTTGTTGAAGCATTGGATGCTAAGGATTATTGTGCTGCACTTTTCTTAGACCTGTCTAAAGCTTTTGACACTGTGGATCATAACATCCTGTGTCATAAGCTCTCAGAAATCGGTTTCTCTGATCACACCATCGGTTGGTTTTCTAATTATCTTTCCAATCGGAGGCAATGTGTTCAACATAACGGTACTTTTTCCAGCTATTTAACAGTTAAAAATGGTGTACCACAAGGCTCAGTTTTAGGACCCACTCTCTTTACAATCTACATAGCTAATGTAGGTCACTGCATCCCTGATGCATCCTTACATTTCTATGCTGATGATTGCCGAGCTAAAACAGTAGCTAAGGCTTTCCAGTTACTGCAATCCGCTTTTGACATCATCCAGTCAGATTTGTTCCGTCTCAAACTTGTCCTAAATGCTGATAAAACAAAAGGGATGTTTTTTTCAAATAGGAAGGCGGTTCCAGCAGATCCTCCTCTGATTTTATCTTCAAATGGTGTCCCTATTGAGTTTGTTGATTCCTATAAATATCTGGGTATCCTGGTCGATTCACATCTCTCTTTTAAACTCCACGTGGAAAACCTAGTGAAGAAACTGAAAGTTAAACTGGGTTTCTTTTTCAGAAACAGATCATGTCTAACACTGAATGTTAGGAAACGCCTTGTATCTGTGACTTTCCTTCCCTCCATTGATTACGGTGACATTCTCTACATGAATGCTCCTACAAGCACCCTGCGGATGTTGGATGTTGTCTATCATGGTGCACTAAGATTCATAACTGGCTGTGATTATCGTACCCACCACTGCACCCTGTATTCACTGGTTAACTGGACATCATTAACCTCACGCAGACTCTTCCACTGGTACATTTTCATCTTCAAATCACTTCTTGGTCTGCTGCCCTCATACATCTCCTCCTACATGTCTTTGCGTGAGTGCAGCTACAGCGTGCGCTCTCAGGACATGATTACCTGCAGTGTTCCGTCAGTGAGGACTGAACTTGGAAAAAGGGCCTTCTCCTACTCTGCTCCTGCTTCATGGAATATCTTACAAAAAGATCTGAAGCTCTCGACCTTGACTTCTCTAAATGGTTTTCAGAATCTGTTGGAATCCTGGCAAAAACCAATGCAGATTTGTTCCTGTCTTTGATTTTATACATATACCTTATAATGTTTTGCTAGTTTTTTGATACTTTGTTAAAAAATATATATATATATATATTTTTTTTCTCTCTTTTGTTTTCTATTGTTTATTGTTTGTTTGTTTATTGTTTATTGTTTAAGGAAATTCTACCATTGCTGTTCATTGTTCTTTAGTTTTAGCAGGTCGCTTTCGTAAATGAGCCCATGAGGTTCAAAAGATTTACCTGACTAAATAAAGGTTGAATGAATGAATGAATGAAAGGTCCTTGAGCGCTTACATAGAGAGAACTGTCAGTTGGAGAAAAACAAACCAGCTAAAAACGATGTTTTGCCAATCCAGCGGCTGGCAGAGCCCTTTCAAAGCAGCGCCTCTCACACTGGGTGACTGAGGCCATAAAAAGGGCGTCCAGCAGCAAAGGTCAACAGGTGCCCTCTGGGGTACACGCCCATTCCACTCGAGGCCTAGCTACCTCATGGGCTCTGTTTAAGGGTATGCCAGTGGCAGACATCTGCGCAGCTGCTAATTGGACCTCCACAAACACGTTTGCAAAACACTACAGTTTGGATGTCACAGCATGTCAAAGT
This sequence comes from Garcialebias charrua, assembly GCA_038048925.1. Lineage (NCBI taxonomy): Eukaryota > Metazoa > Chordata > Actinopteri > Cyprinodontiformes > Rivulidae > Garcialebias > Garcialebias charrua. The sequence goes on along the minus strand of JBBPBX010064521.1, from coordinate 3,223 downwards.
CAAAGTCAACTTTATTGTCAGATCTGCAATATGTACAGTGCAGGACATACACAGGGCCGAAATTGCGTTTCTCTCAGTCCCTCGGTGCAACAGTAAACATCTAAACATTGAAACACTGAAACATATAATAATAGACATAAGCATAAAATAGTAAAACTAACACTGTCCTGAGTTTTTTTGCATAGTGGTATAAGAGTATGAAAATTTACACCAACTCTAAAACTAAAACATTAAACATTTAATGAACATAAAATTTACACCAACTCTAAAACTAAAACATTAAACATTTAATGAACATAATACTGTCCTGAGT